>JARHVA010011261.1:0-75712 GCA_037957365.1 Torreya grandis | reverse complement strand
CTTCTACCTATAAAATAAGGGTCAAGTGGCTACCTTGAAAGTTTTGACAATGTTGGTCATAAACCCTATAATTTAAGCTATGGCACCCCTCATCCAATATTTAAAATGTCCTACTAGGGTTACTCATGCATCTATAATAGAATATTTGAAAAAATTACTTAATACCCCTTCTACTCATTGATCTTTGTGGCCTCAAGCCCCCAACCCTCTAGGATAAATAAATAGGTGCATTCTAAAGATGTATTGTAGCTCTAAGAGGCATAAAACTCACCCTTATGACCTAAGTGGTCATAGAGAGAACCCCTAACTTTTTTAGACTCTATAGGAGGAGTGATAAAAGAAATGTTTAAGGGGTATAATTAATCATTGGAGGCCCTGAAGGAAGGGAGTATAATTCAACCTACAAGACCTCATAGGTAGTGTGTAGGGAGAAACCAAAAATCTATATGCTATCTTTCAATTAACAATGGATGTAAATAGGAATCCCAACCCAAATGGGCGGGATGTCTTCTCCCTTATAGAAGATATGAAGAATATGGATGCCAAACTACTCTTTTTGATCCAAGTATCTAGATACAAAACTTGTATCCATCTAAATTTTATAACTACTCTAGATGCTTTGTGGGCACAAAATTATGTACCTTATAGTAAGGATAGTTTTATTGAATGACATCAAGAGATGCAAAATGTATTACAACTTATTATCTAACAAAGACATCTACTATAATTTTGGATGAAATGAGGATCATTGGAGTAATTAGTCAAAGCATGGAGTTGGTACCTAATGCCATTTTCAAAGACATTCTTTAGATAGTGGTGAATAGATTCAAAGAAAAAAATGACGGAATTGTGTAAAATACACCTGATGAACTACAATAGTTGGTGATTTTTTCTAGAAGTAGGGTCATTCAAATAGAGACTCTTTATGTATAGCACAGGGGTGAACTCAAATCACATAGAAAAACTAATGGATAAGCTCACCCAGCTTTTAAAAAGGCCTTTATTATATTTTAGGACTATTGAGAATGACTTTCAAGCAATCCATGATCTTTACTTGCTAATTGAGCAAATAAATAGGATCCACCAAAAATGTGAGTTACAACTGATTCAAAAATAATAGGGCTAACCTTAGTTGTAACTCCAATTACAACATAAATAACCACTATGGAAAAGGTGTCCACAAATAAAATGACATCATCATATGTAATAACCTCTAGAATGATGTTAGTTAATGGTATTAGAGTTTTTTTTGTAATAGGTTTTGTCCATTGGTGACATCCTTTACCAAGTGTCTCATATGTAGTCCCTTCAAGAGATATTTGTTGAAATAGATGTAAACTTTGAGAATGGCTTGTGTGATGAGGCATCCCCATGCCAAACCTATATATATATATATATATATATATATATATATATATATATATATATATATATATCTATATATCTTCCACATTCCAAAGGGATGAAATTTTTTGGCATTGAATATAGATAATAAATCCTTCTAGTTATTATATAAGTCTATGTTGTATGTCCATCTCTTTCATTTTTGTCTTAAATTGAATGTGTTTTTTTCTAACAAATGGCTAATTCTATGATATATTCCACAAAAATTTCAAATAGCATGTGATTAGTTGGTAGGATATTGTCAATTAAGAATATGCAATATCAATTTTAGGTTGATAAATCTTGCTTTCATCAAACACATTTGTTAGGATAATATTTTAGATTTGTGCCTTAGCTCCATTCCAACACAACCTCCTAGACTAAGCTATATCTAGTTGAATGTGCTCTTAGTTAATTAGTTATAATATTTAATTAGGAAGTGCTAATGCAATCTTAGTAATCACAAGTTTTAAATAATGAACTTTAGTTAATTACATTTTACCCCCTCAGATCCCTTTTCTATGATTATTATCTCTATGTACCAAAGTAACAAGCTATAAGTATTAGGCTAGTGGTGGTTATCCTTATCCTGAAGTGAGTCAGTAGGAATCCAAGCTATCTATTTGTAGATTTCCCTTTTATGTCTTAACCTTTTCCTCTATTTGATATTTATTTGAATCTTATCCACTTTAGAGTAGATTCATCATCAACATGTTAACCCTAAGTAGATCTATGACCCATATCCATATCTAAAATGAACAAGTTAGCAGTTTCAATGCTCATAACTATTGCACCATTAGTCACTACAAGACCCAATATCTATGATGCATTCCCTAGAGTGATGTTGATCTTCACTAAGATCCCAAAATGTTATAGGTTGCCTTTATGTATTTTCAAGCGTGTTTTATACTTAGAGCAACAGAATTTGGTTCTATAAGGAGGGCTTATTTGATTATCTAGATTTGAATACCTCTTAAGTTTGTTGAACATTTCATTGATTAAATAAGGAATTTATTGAGAATTTTCTTTGAGTGTTGAGATTTTATATCTAATGTTTTCATTTATGTAAAAGTTTCTTTCAAAAATGCATGGCTCTTTCATTGATATCTATCTAATATCATTAATGTCAAAGTTTCTTGGTCAAGTAAGCCTTGAGGTCAATACCAAAAGTATAAATCACCTTGTAATGCTTTGTATAGACATTTTGAGATGGTATTTTTAGGTAGAATGATGATATGAGTGAGCTCTAAATAATAATTAGTATGCTCTAAAGATCTATGGAAGTAGTTTTGAAGATGCTCTGAATAAGCTACAAAGATGAGAATGCTTAGAAGAACACTTCACAATGTTTGAGCATGAGATATATTTTTTGGGTTGTACATGAGGTGTTAAGGACCTCAAAATTGATTAGAAGGTCAGATTTGAAGATCTATGTATACAAATACAAAGATGCTACAATCAAGCTCTGAAGATCCATAGGTAAATCCGAAGAAGTTTTGTTAAAGTTATATAAAAGAGTGAGTGTATGAGATTGATTGAGCATACAAAAGAGACATTGAAACATAGGATAGTTTTAAGGTGAAGCTTGTAGGGTGGCTAAAAGGTCTGATTATAGTCACTAGCTATTTTAGATCTAAAGTAAATTTGGGTAAGGTTTATTAGAGTGGTGTAAAAATTATTCCTACCACATGAGGTATTTGTATGTGCTTCAATAAATATCAAAGGGTAACATGTTGTTAAGAAGGCCTATTAGGTCTCCATAAGCCTAAAGGAGTAATAAGGGATAACTGATGAATAACCAACCTATTGTATTGATTGATTCATGTTTAAGGCATGTTATTTTAATATGATAATAACTATTCATGGTTGACTTATGTGATTTGAATATGTATCTGACTAAGAAAGATATGATCAAGTGACTTATATAAAAGCAAGACAATTTATGCCTATTGTGTGTGTGATAAGAATGGATGGTTAGAGGATCCTAAGTGTGTGAGAACATAATAGGATAAATGAATGATATATATATATATATATATATATATATATATATATATATATATATATATATATATATATATATATATATAAAAATATAATTTGTGAGAATAAATAAGTGAATCTTACCATTAAATAAATGTTATGAAGATCTAACATAGATTCTACATATGAGGATAAAGGTCAGAAGACCTAATCAAGTCATGAAGAGGGATAGTTGAGCGAAGAAAGTTGAAGGTCATTTTGACAAGGACTAAAATGAGTGAAGAGATGAAAGAGTAGATCATCATATATTGTAAAATCAATAAGGGTTTCTAAAGGTGATCAAACAATCAGGTGGCTAAGTTGGTGTTAAGTCATTTAGGAGGTTGGTGTCTCCTTGCAAGTGTGTGCTTACTAAAGCCTAGATGAGTTGGTGTTGATCTAGTTAGGGTTGGTGCTCCATGTGAATTTGGTGATTCACTAAAGATTAATATTTTTATTATAGGACTATAGTCCATTTTATTCATTAGTGTTTTTATTCCTATAGAGGGTTTCTTATGTATATGCTATTTTCATGTGTTTCATGCTCTTATGATTTGATGCTTATGCTTGTTTAGATGTACATGATTTTTATAATGATTCATGTATGGTTAAGTAGAATTGAATGAATTTTTTGAATATTGACTCACCCCCACTCTCAATCATGTTTTTTCCAACAATTGGTATTAGAGAAAGTCCTTTCAAGTAGGCTTGAAAGCCTAAATGTGATCCTAAGAAAAACAAGATATCTTGTGATCAATAGGAAGAAGACAACATGTATGATGAATAAGTATTCTATGAAAGTGAAGGAGTTGATGAAGTTAACTTTAAAACTAAGCTCATAAGAAATCTTCATGATTTGAAGGATCAAAATAAGACTATCAATAATGCTAATCGTCAATTAGAAGATATCAACACAAGGTTCAAATCAAATAAATCTAAGTATAAATAGTTTAAGGTTGAACATGTGCAACTAATAGACAAAATGAGCAAAATCAAGAGAAAGCATGAAAAGTCAGAACAAGTCAAGAATATCTACATAAGAAAACCAATCAGGCAGCCAAATGCAATAAAGGATAAGTCATTTTTGAAACATTGTAAGTACAAAAATGTTGTTTTCTACATCTATTAAAATACAAGACACATTGATAGATTCTAATCTAATAAAGTTGAAGGGCCTACAAGATTCAAAAAAACATATGAAGCTCCTAGAATATACAAAAATGATAAAACATTTGTATGAAAGCCAAAGCAAATCAAGATGGATCATATTGAACCTAAGAAGCAAGATGAACCTCTTACCAAAGAGGAATAGAAGAATAAAGAGGATTCTATGCTATCTTAGACTTCTTTTCACATTTAAGGTTAAGACATGAAATGGTATATAGACATTTATTCCTCAAGCCACATGATAAGGGAGAGAAATAAATTTATCTCATTAAAGAAGAATATTACAAGTGTATGCAATCAAAAATGCATCATGTCCATAAATCAATCCTAAATCATATGGGATAGATCACACCTACACTTTTAATTAGGGAGCATACAATTATTAAGTGGGAACATTACCAATGTGAGGGCCTGTTAGACCCAATTAGGGGATCACTTGTCAGAACACATCGTGTGAGATAGGGTTCCAAATCTTATAGTCTAATAAAATCACATAAAACCCCTAAAAGAGTCTTATGATTTAATATTTCACTAATCTAATAACAAAAAAAGTAAATCTAATCTAGTATGCACCAAAACTTATGGCACAAAGTGGGGGTTAGAAAAAAAAAAAACAAACAACTAAACTAAACATGTATAGAAGACATATACTCATGTCAATGTATACAAAATAATAATACATGGAAGATAAGAATACATATGCTATATCTATCTACTCTTACAAAGGAGGAATAAAGTTAGGAATACTTAGCTTTGAAGATGAACCCACTAAGCCTCAACCTCCCCCTTGGCCAAGGTGCTTCACAAGAGATTATCATGGTATATAAAGACAACTAAGATAAATAATATCTAGGATACACAACCTATCCAATCATCCAAAAGACTTATCCATAAGATGAGATTGGAGCACAAAATAAAGTATTAAACTTGAAATATTTATTCCCCAAGTAGAATGGTTAATAGGTAGATGTTCCTTCATACTTATTCTCTTAATTCTTTGCTCTTATCAAATGGTGGTAAATGACCTTGTTTATATAGTGGTAAATTTAATTAAAAACTTTTGGGAATGTTGGTTGTGCTAGGTTGACCTGGTCAACCTATCACATTTTTTAGGCTAACTCTTTAGGTATGTGATAGGTCGGCTAAGAGGCCAACAAACCAAAAGAGAAAAAAGTCCTGAAACTATACTAGGTTGACCTAGTATAACTAATAATTCAAAATGGCACTAAGGAAAGAAATGAAGGATAACAAATGATGGGAATAGATAGGAAAGAGAAGAATAAGCTAAGGATTCATGGTTTTTGGATATTAGTGTATGGATGGAAAGTGGAAAAAAAAATAACAATGTTACAAAACATCGATGGTTTGCCCACCCCTTTCATGGTGCACCCCTTAAGGCATGCATTCAAAGAGATTGAGATTTGATGGGTTTCTGTAACATACAAAGTGTTATTAATCAATAAAATTTTGAAAATATTATGTGTATACATATACCCCAGTTGAATCTCATCACGTGTCACATAAGTGCAACATGAGATGGTGCTTCAGAGATAGAAAATAGTAACACACAATGTTGATGCTAAGTATGGTGTAGTAAGCAACAAATAAGATAAATGAAAGAACTGTATTGAGAAACACATACCTTTAACTTACCTTAGTGTTGTAGATAAAGAAGTAGACTGTGAGAAGTGTGAAGGTGTCCAATATAAAGAACATGAGATGAACCTATACAAGTTAGTGTAAAAATAGATAAAAATAGAAAAAATTGTGAAAAATGAATAACAAAGATTTAGGAAAATTGGCAAATGAGGATTGTTAAGGTAAGGCTAGAATACTTAAATCAAATGAATGACAAGAGGGTGGAAAATGAATAACAAATGATTGGAAAATGAATGATAAATAAATAACAAAAAATATGGAAAATGAATGACAAATGATAATTAAGACATAAATGGTAAAAAGGAATGTAGAACATACTAAATTACGATGGAAAACATTTAAGAAATGAATGAAAAATGAAATATCTATGAAAGACAAATATAAAAATGATATGGATGAAGGTTAAAATTAAGCTCATGTAGGATAGGAATGAAAGAATCAAACATTAAAAAAATATAAAAGAATGTCGAATGAAATGTAAGTCAAGATGTAAGACAATCATGAAGAAGGCATGCATAAAGAGAAGCATGCAGCAATGGTAAAATATATGAAAACTTAGTTTTATGCAACATAAGGGTAGAAAAAAATGATAAATGAAAGAAAAGAGCGATCCATAGTTACTAACACATGTTGTTTATGTAGACACCTAAATCTAGCCATTGATAACCTCTAATCGGGGTTTTGACCAATTTCCATCGAAGTGCACAATTTGGCCTAAAAACACTAAAATGCATTAAATGAGTTGAAATTGGCATATTAAAGTGCCAATTTTGGCTAGAGTATCATTAAATGGGGTAATGAAATTTATGGGCTATCTAACTTTGATCAGATCATTCTGAGTCAAAATGCCAATTTTGTACTTGGGTGCTCTAGATTGCTCTTTCCTATCAAATCTATTACATAAGACATGTGCCTTTTTTATTTAGTTTTGGTAACATCCTAAATGAGATAATGGATTTGACACATCTGACATTGACTTCCAATTATAATCTAGTCAAATTTTGGACCAATAACAAGGCATTCTGATCAATTTAAGTAATTTGTGCACAAAGTGCTTAATCATGCTTAAGAGATAGTTAAACCAAGCTAGAACCTAATTAAGAATTTCATGGAAACTTGTTGAATACTTGTTTTTAGAAATGAATATTGAATATCTACATCATCAAGTGACATCATTTCTTGGGAAGACATCCCTAGGCCATAAATGCCACATATATCAAGATTCATGCCTCCCATGCCTCATCAATGCCCTGCATGCCTCTTAATTGGTTCTCTATCCCAAATATTGATGAGCTTATTTATCAATTTCAATTGCATAATTGTATTAATCCTTAGCCACACATCTCAATATTGATATGGATGGTTTAGGTTGATTTTACTCATTTAAAATATATCTATATAGAGAGAGGCCATGAATATCATTTCAAAGCTATTTTGGTGTAAAGTTATTATGCTCAAACATATTCAAAGTCTTGATAATGCAAAGTTATAATGTATAAATTATTCCAAAAGCTATTTTAATTAGTGTTACCATGATAAATTTATTTCAAGCCAAGCCAAGCCAAGCCAAAGCCACAAGGTGCCAAGGAGAAGAGGAGATAACAAAACCTCCTTTGATGAGGACTTCATGAGCACAAGCCGAGCAAGCCACTACTATGAAAGTATTCAGAACATGCAAAGAAGGTGAAAGATGTTTGTTTTTCCTTAATTTTTAGTTGTATTTATCATTTGTTTTTATTATTAATCTCACCCTAGTAATTAGGCATGAAGGTGTTAGTTTAGTGTGTTGTTTGTCAATTTGCTTTGTTCATTTTGTCACTAACACAATACTAATCTCCTTTTATTAATCAAATTCCTAGTTCACATAATGGCACGCTTGATGGGACCAAATAGCTTCAAAAAATTGATCACAATGCTCCCTCAAGAAACTCACTAACTTTGGTTATGCATAATCTTGGAGTGGGAGACTCAAAAGAGTGTAAAAATAAAGAAAAACATGTTTTTCTATAAGTGGTAGGTTTGACTAGACACAGTTGTAGGATTGTCTTGTAACTCATGGTATTGTCATTTAGACTCATGGTATTGTGTTTAGCCATTTTTATTTTTGAACTAACTTTTTTTTGGTGCAGGGTTAACATTACCATTACTTTAGAAGTTGTGGGATTTCTTTACAACTTGTGGGGTTGCTTAATCGAGTCACAATATTATCTAGCTGTTAGAAGTTAAGTGATAATATCATAACTCACAAAGTGGTGGGATTGTCTTGCTACTAGTAAGATCACCAAACCAAGTCACGGTATTGTGACCAAACCACCTATGGTTTACAATACCACAAATTTTAAAGTTATGAGATTATCCTGCAAGTAGCAGGATTGTCATTTAGAGTCATAGTATTGTGACTAAATGGTTAGCAGCTAGTTACAATACCATAACTCTTAATGTTATGGGATTGTCTTGAAAGTAGTGAGATTGCTTTGTTAAGTAGAGGTATTACACCACTATGTCAAATTTGAGACTTCATTTTTCAAAGTTTATTATTTCAAACTTAAAATTCTTCAAAGGTAAACCACATGCTAACATATTTCTTGTATAACCAACTTGGAAAATTGCTAAAATGTGTTTAAAACATATTTTATATGCTTTAAAATTAACTAAGAAATTATTTTTGTGCTTAATATAGTATTTAGGTGTTTAATTAAGTTTTTAGCATTATTTTTCAAATTTTACAATTTTGAGACCAAGGGATCAAATGAATACCACCAAATCTTTCATTTTGGCATAAATTTGAACACACTTGTCAATTTTGTTTTCATTATTTCAATTAGCACTTTGTTTTCACAAAATACAAGGATGTTACGAGTATGCTCTTCCATTTGTACCCTTTAGGGAACCCTTGGAATCAAAAATGCTTTCCTTATTTATAAATTGCCTAGTCTAAGGCATAGAAAGAACATCATCTAAAGCACTCCCCAAAAACTCACAAAAGTATTGGGTGACCTTGGAAATGACCCTAAAGTCTTTATATTTTATTCTTTCTTTATTTCATGTAAACTTGACTTAGGATGGGGACATCATTACCTCTTGTGAGTTCTTTAGTGAAGCTTTAACTTGGGGTTTCATCTCCTAGCATTGACTTCACTTACTCCTTTTGAATTTCACACATGATGTTTCTATATTTAGACATCACACTACACTGAGCGAATAGTAAGATGTAGTGGTTATAAAAAAGAATAGAACTTTTTACAAGTATCCAATGCCATGGTCACCCAATTTCCATGCTTGTCTTATTCATCATTTGACATGAAATTTATTATGTAATTGATTCCCCTAGAAACATTTAAAAACTTGTTAGTTTAGTCAACCCCACATTTCCATACCTTTGCTAGGATTTGGATGGTTATACTTAGTGTATTTTGGTTATTTTTTCTTGGTATGTTTTGAGACTAAAACTTGTATATTTGGTCATAAGCCATGTCAAAACAATGTCTTTGAGTTAAGGAGGGTAGTGTTATGTTGCCCAAATCATGTCAAAACATTTTGAGCCTTTTGAGTCTTTTAAACATAACGTTGATCATATCATTCGAGCATTCTTATGTTGTTAGGCTACTAAAATTATTTCAAGACTTGTTTACCATTGCACTAAAAACCATTTATTTCAAACCATATTGTGGATACCATTTGGACCTTGTTTATGCACTATTATACTATCCAATCTTGTCTAGCTTGTTTAGTCAAATCCTAGTTTTCAATATTGAGTTTGTAATTAGCCTTATCAAGTTTGGATTCAAATGTTGATTGATTTCTATTTAGGCCTTAATTCATGGGGCTGATACATAGATCTTTCTCTTTTGGGTTGCATAACTTTGGTTAATCAATTACCCAAATTTGAAAACTATTGATGGTTTTTTTGTTCAATACCTATCCTTCTCATTATTTGTGTCTTTATTTGGGACAAACACAATCTTTTTTTCAAAAAGCCTTTTGTCTTATTCCTTATGCCAACTAATCATGTTTATGTTTGTTTCCATGTGTTGGGTCTATGTCAAAGTTGTTTCAAAACTTGTTAGATTAAATCAAATGACATCATGCCTTTATTTCAAGTCTAGCTTTTGATGTCATTTGGCCAAAAGTCTCAGCATATGCCTCTTTGTTTTAGCCTAGATTTTAACTTCATGTTTTGACAAAAGACCCAGTAACTTAGCTTTTCCATTTCCTAGTTTAGACCTTGTTTGGAACACTTTGACCTAGACCTTGACATGTTAATTTTTATTCAGATGCTTGACCTTTTGTGCACATGACATTTGACATTAGACATTTGATGTTAGACTATTTTATGCCGAGTCTAATCACAAACTATTTTAGAGATACAACTCCATTTTTAGACCATATTAAAGATACAACTCCAATTTCAACCAAGTTAGACCAAGTTTGAACCATTTATCCTTTTGACATATCTTTTTCTAGAGTTTGTATAACTCTAAGCCTTTTTGTTTTTAGAGATTTCATCATTTATGTGGATATGTCTAGTTACACCTATGGTGGAGTAAGGTATAATCCAATTTATGATAGAATAGTTGCAAAAATGACTTTTATGGCTTTAATCAAGACCCCAATGATGATAATATCATTTGTGAGATAGATTTCTATCCTCCTCATAATAGTCATTCACGAGAAAAAAGTCATGAACCATCTCACGATCCAACTTGAGACCTTGATTGGTATGAAGAGGCTTATGAGGAGGACTTTGAAGACCCAACTATAGATAATATTTTTTAGGATACAGATCCATACCCTATTTACAATAATTAATATGTGGAACACAATCAATAACTAGTTTATGATCTAACTCATGACAGGGATGATATGGTTTATCAGGAGGACTTAGATGCTTTGGCTTGTGTAAATGATTAGGTTCTACAATGTCCTTTTGTTATATAATCATTGGGTACCCCTAACCCTCCTTTAGATTATATGAGCTATCAATCTCCACAATATCTAAGGAATACCATTACCATTTTGAGACCTCATCCTTAAGCTTGTGTGAGTAATCAAACTCCACAATGCCCTTTCATCATTTTAGGACCTAGTCTTTTGGCTTATGCAAATAAAAAAGATCCATACTACCCCATTGTTACCATTTTAGAAATTTGTCCTTTGACTCATGTGAGTAATTATGCTCCACAAGGCCCTACCATTATCCAACCACAAGTCATTCCTCATCCAGTACCAATCTAAACCAAACCTCAATCAATCCAATCTTTTGCAGACCAAGATATGTTCAAAACTAGTATTTTCAAACTCATTAGAAACCAAGGCTAAGAGAACCAACCAATCTAAGATGTTTCTATTAAATCAACCATTTGTGATAAGTCAACTTGTGATGAATCACCTATTGATCCTATACTAGTTGTCAAGGAGTCTCACTCCAATAAGCTAGTCTTTTCTGAGTCACTTATTAATGATTATAACTACCTTTGGGAAAATCATTACCTCAACTATATGCCTATTTTTCAAGATCCTCCTATTGACAAGCTATTCTTTGAGGAGTTGTCTCTTGACATTTTCCCATCTTAGAGGAGTCACACTATGACAAACTAGTTTTCATGGATCCCATTATACCATCATAGGTTGTTACTTGTCTAAAACCAGATATTCAACAAGATATCATTATAATGAAGTACCTATTAGATGAAGAATCAGAGTTAGAGTTAGGTTATATTCTTGATCTGACATCAGATTTACCATCAAAATCAAAATCAACATCAATCTCAATATCAAATTTAGAGTCCCTTGAGTTAGAATTCAATTTAAAATAATATGCTCATGGCTATTACAACATTGGTTATGCATGCCTTGTAGATCAATTTGAATACATTTTTGATCCTTCTATAGTTTTTGAGGATGAGTAATTTATCTTTGACACAAGTTATCCTACTATCTTTTACAAGGATTTTGCAGCATCTCCCCATTCCATTACCATTCCATAGGCCATTACCATCAACCAACATAGCCATATTATTAACATTCTACCTCCCACAAGTGTCAATTGGGATCAACATAATCACACTTTATTGAATTACATCCATGGATACATAGTAGTTGAATACGAGAAAAGAGGCCAAGACCACATTCATGCTGAAGAAGAACATTCTCCTAGTGAAACATTTTTGTAGGCACTATGAGACAATCAAATTCATAACTTAACATCTTTTAGTGAAACTTTTTTGGAAGCGCTAAAAAAAATCAAAGTTAAAAGCTAATGTTCATTAGTGAAACCTTCTTGGAGATGCTACAAGACAATCAAGAAAAAATTATTGGTGAAAACCTCTTTGAGGCCCTAATAGCTGAGCACAAAAGTTATTCACTATTGGATGATGAAAAATTCAAAGATCAAATCAAAATGGTTTCCACTCTATAGCATAATCAAAGGGTAGATACTATCAAGATCAAACCATAGAAAAATTTGGTGTTTCTATTGAGAGAACAAGTCTTCAGCCCCAACACAACCAAAGTTATGTCGAATCTGACATCAACAACATTATATGTGACTAAAAGTCCTAATCTTCATTTGTTTCTCCACCACTACACATTCCTTTATCCTCCATCATTCTATTTCATAATGAAACCTACCATCTATTATTTTTTCTTATTTTACCATCCATGGCCACACTTTCCTTTGTAGAGGCTACAAAGATACCTTATCTTGACATTTGAAGGAATCAAAATCAACGACCAATAAAGATCACAAAAGCATTCTTGACAACCAAATTTGCATCAAGTTTTGACAAAGCAACTATTTAGATGAGGTCTAGGTAGTAATTAACATGATTGAGTATTCTATTTATATCATTTGTTGATTAGGACATGCATCTCCACTTTAACAGGAATAATAGAATCATTTTCCTTTTTACCATACCCAAGCCAAAAACATGTACCATACCATTTCATTTTCCATATGCCATTGCCATTGTTACATATCCATTTGTCATTGTTGCATATTCTTACTATTCACCCTATCACTTGGGGGTAAACCCTCTTACCATTTTATCCATTCTATCATTTCATTCCTATCTAGACTAAAGCCTATTTTTAGTCATCCTACTGAATTCTATTTTGATATTGGTTCCTTTAGTTCTTCCCACACTTTTTGCAAGAGGATTCCAATCAAGTTTCAACAATCAATCCAATATATGTTTATAATGATAGTATATGAAAGTAGTGTGATATTTGATCTAGTAATATATCTTTCATTTTCCATCTTGTATAAATCTTGTTTATGCAAACTTGATTATAACCACCTATGGGCAAATCAGTGTTTCACCAGTCTTGCTACTAATTATAACCACCTATGGGTAAATTAGTATCATTGACCTATATCATTGTATCCTAGTCATAAATTTTTATGGGAAAATTAAAGGCAACACTTGTTTACCATGCATTGCCACATCACATTACCATTGTTGTTTTCATTTGATTGACCATTTGCCAGATTTAAGAACTTATTGGGACCTGGTTGGTTTTTCCTCATCTTTTGTGTTGATAGAATTACTATGACTCGAGGTTATTTAAGGACTATATAAGCCATGCTCAATTCATGTTGAGGTCACCTCAATTCCCTCCTTTCCAAATGATCTCACTAATTTATGAGTAGGTACCTTGTCATTCTCTAATGAGTTAAGATACCTCAAAATCCAAAAACATTCATAAACATTTCAAAAATCCAAAAACATTTGTCCTATCTAAGCCTAGTCAGTTATCCTCAATCCACCTTATTGGAGCATGGTCATTATTAGGACACTTTATTTTGCTTTTGTTTTAAAAGTTTCTATTTGTTTGTTTTCAACACTATTTCCTTGACTTGGTCCCTATGCATTTGTTGGGTGATTCCTTGAGCACATTATTATTGAGTCTATCAATATTCATCCATTAACATTATCATCATGGTTTGTATCATTGGTGCATTATATTTGAGTGTTTATTGAATTAGGAGTCAGTCTTTATGCACATTTTGGCCAGGTCTTCATGGTGTTCCACAATGAAGCCTACCATCACATGCTACATCAAAAATTAGCTTCAACAAGGTCTAAAATCAATGGAGATACAAAATTTTTCTCCTTGTCACCTTGGAAAAATCCTTCCATCCCACCCATGATAAAATCAACCCATTGACCATTCTAGTTGTATCATTGCTAGTTAGGATGAGCATCTCCTCATTGGTAGGTACAACTGAATCTTTTCACGTTGATCAATATTATTATTCTATTCATCAATTTCATCACTTTGTACCCACAAATATTTAATATATATTCTATGTTATATCCTTGATTTATGATTTCTAATCAGCCTTAATGGGGGCACAATCACCTTTAGCCAATCTAGGTCCTCTTAATGATTATAACTGCCTATGGGCAAATCATTATTTTGACTTTTAAATCTTGATTATAACCACATCTAGGTAAATCAATATCCTTTTTAAATCAATTCATATAAGAATTTCCTTGTTTGGATTAATCTCAACCATAGGTTAATTCCACCTTTCTTCTTGTCTCTTTCTAAGGGACCATTCATCAATAAATGTGATGGCCACTCCCTTGAGGGGGCATCATCCTAGGCTTCCCAAACACCATGTGGATCTTTGTTTTTTGACCATCATCTTATTTTTGGAATACATGCCTTTTCTCATTATTTAATAATATATTTTTTTGACTATGGTTTGTAACATCTTCCCAAAGAGGGGCAAACTATAGACACTTAAATTTGGCCACTGATAACCTCCAATTAAGATTTTGACCAATTTCCATGAAAGTACATAATTTGGCCTAAAAACACTAAAATGCATTAAATGAGTTGAAATTGACATATTAAATTGATTATTTTGGCTGGGGTATCATTAAATGGGGTAATATAATTTATGGGCTAGCTTACTTTGATTAGATCATTTCGAGTCAAAATGCCAATTTTGCACCTAGGTGCTTTGGATTGCTCTTTCCTATCAAATATCTTACACAAGAGATGTGACTTTGTTATTTGGTGTTGGTAACATCTTAAATGGGATAAATAATCCAACTCATCTGACATTAACTTCTAATTCCAACCTAGTTGACTTTTAGACCAATAACAAGACATTCTAATCAATTTGAGTAATTTATGCATACAATGCTTAATCAGGCTTAAGATCTAGTTAAACCAAGTTAGATATTAATTAAGAATTCCATGGAAACTTGTTGAATACTTGTTTTTAGAAATGAATATTGAATATTTGCATCATTAGGTGACATCATTTCTTAGGAAGACATCCCTAGGCCATAAATGCCATAAATATCGGGATTCATGCCTCCCATGCCTCATCAATGCCCTCCATGCCTCTTAATTGATCCTCTATCCCATTTATTGATGACACTATTTATCAATTTAAATTTCATAATTGGATTAATCCTTAGCCACACATCTTAATCTTGAGATGGATAGTTCATGTTGATTCTACCCATTTGTAAAAATCTATAAATAAAGAGGCCATGAACATCATTTTGAAGCTATTTTGGTGAAAATTTATTATGCTCAAATATCTTCAAATTCCTGATAATGTAAATTTATAATGTACAAATGATTCCAAAATCCATTTCAATTAGTGTTACCATGCCAAATTGATTTCAAGCCAAGCCAAGCCAAGCCAAAGCCATAAGGTGCCAAGGAGAAGAGGAGATAACCAAGCCTCCTTTGATGAAGACTTCATGAGCACAAGCTAAGCAAGCCACTACTACAAGATAATTTTTTGCATCCAATTAAGGTGAAGGATTCTTTATTTTCCTTACTTTTTATTTGTGTTTGTCATTTATTTTTGTTATTAAGCTCACCCTAGTAACTAGGCATGAAGGTGTTAGTTTAGTGTGTTGTTTATCAATTTACTTTGTTCATTTTATCACTAACACAATACTAGTCTCCTCTTCATAGTTTAATTCATATTTCACATAGGGGCAAACTATAGACACCTAAATCTAGCCACTGATAGCCTCTAATCGAGGTTTTGACTAATTTCCATTGAAGTGCATAATTTGGCCTGAAAATACTAAAATGCACTACATGAGTTGAAATTGACATATCCAAGTGCCAATATTGACTAGAGTATCATTAAATGGGGCAATGCAATTTATGGGATAGCTAACTTTGATCACATCATTCTGAGTCAAAATGCCAATTTTGCACCTGGGTGCTTTGGATTGCTCTTTCCTATCAAATATCTTGCACAAGACACATGTCTTTATCATTTGGTATTGGTAACATTCCAAATGGGATAATGGATCCAAAACATCTGACATTGACTTTTACTTCTAATCCATTCTAATTTTGGACCAATAAGAAGACATTCTGATCAATTTGAGTAATTTGTGCACAAAGTGCTTAATCATGCTTAAGATTTAGTTAAACCAAGCTAGAGCCTAATTAAGAATTCCATGGAAATTTTTTGAATACTTATTTTTAGAAATGAATATTGAATAACTACATTATCAAGTGACATAATTTATTGAGAAGACATCCCTAGACCATAAATGCCACAAATATCAGGATTCATGCCTCTTAATGTTTCTCTATCCCAAATATTGATGAACCTATTTATCAATTTCAATTGAATAATTGGATTAATTCTTAGCCACACATCTCAATCTTGAGATGGATGGTTTATGTTGATTCTACCCATTTACAAAAATCTATAAATAGAGAGGCCATGAACATCAATTTGAAGCTATTTTGGTGCAAATTTATTATGCTCAAATATCTCCAAAGTCTTGATAATGCAAAGTTATAATGCACAAATGATTCCAAAAGCTATTGAAATTAGTGTTACCATGCCAAATGTATTTTAAGCTAAGCCAAACCAAAGCCACAAGGTGCCAAGGAGAAGAGGATATAGCCAAGCCTCTTTTGATGAAGACTTCATGAGCATAAGCCAAGCAAACCACTACTACAAAAGTATTTGAAACATCCAAGGAAGTTGAAGGATTCTTGTTTTTCCTTACTTTTTAGTTGTGTTTGTCATTTATTTTTATTATTAATCTCACCCTAGTAACTAGGCATGAAGGTGTTAGTTTAGTGTGTTTTTTGTCAATTTGCTTTGTTCATTTTGTCACTAACACAATACTAATATCCTCTTCTTAGTCAAATTCCTAGTTCATAGTTTCACTTTTAAGGATAGATACAACTGAAATAAAGTGTTCCTAGCATGTTTTAAGGAGGTGAAGAAGAAGCAATTAAATAAAAGGGGAAAATAGATTTGGAATCACAATTTATCTATCAAGAGGGGAAATGAAATGGGTGGAGGGAAGAATGAAGTGAAAACCAAGGTAGAGAAACTCTTTATCAAAGTCAAGACACTCAAATTAGGTTTATCAAAACAAGAGGACTTTCAACTATAAAAACTATGAAGAACTTCTCTTAGTGACAAAAGTCTTGGGTAAATAAATGGAGTATATAGATCATACCATGAAGGCAATATGCATAAAAATTAAAATTTCCCTACATCCCCATGAGGTGTTCCCTATTCTTTAGGACCCCTTACATAACCGTCGGTCTATTGAAAAGATTGGGTACTTGCATGAGAAATTAGGTGGCAATTTAGATTTTTTTTTTTTGAAATCCCCTATTATAATCTACTAGCCTACCACACCCCAAAGGACTTTAGCTCTATGTGAAGCTAATTGCGGAGTTTGAGATTTGATTAGAGATAGGAGATGTGCTTGTAATCATATATTTTGGTGTGATTTGACTTTTGAGTTTTGTATGTTGCCTTTTAAATATCATTTCCTTTTGTTTCAAATGATTTATGTTTTAACTTTCTTGATGGATTTTTTAGATTCTTCCTCCATATGCATTTGGAAGTCCAAACATGGGTACTAAAGGTGACTTTCATTTGAAAACTTGGAAAAATGTCACTAAGAGAGAAACTTCAAAGAGCATGAGGTTTAAGAGTCTCTTAAATGAAGGTAAAATAAAAGTTTTATCTTGACTTAGACCTTTTTTATCCGATGAGGAGATGAAAGAAAGGAGAAATCAAGAAGAGATGACACATGTAACAATTTGAATTTCATCAAATTGTAAGAAAATGTGACAAAGGGGTGAAAAAGGGATACAATGATAGTAAAATTTTGATTTATTATCATAAGAATGAGGTAAATGGAGGAAAACATGCTAACATATATTGTTTGTAAATTCCATCTAACAAAATAAGTAAAAGCAAAATTTGAGAACAAGGATCAAGAACATGAAAAGATGGTAATTTTATGAGGAGGGTCAGGTCCTATCTATGATATTACAAAGAAAATCATAAATGAGAGACCCATGAGGGTGCCAAAAGATAAATGTCACAAGATAATGAAGACTATGGTACATCAAGAGGTAAATTCTAAAGAAGGGTAAAAATGATCATAAATCTACTAAGGCAAATAATGGTATAAAAATATATAGAATAAAAGAGATATAGAAGGATAGAAATGAAAACAAATGCCAAATTTGATGTGTAAGAAATCCAAAAGAACATAAATGAAAATGATGATGATTATGAAAGTGAAACTAAAAGAATAAAAATGCATCAAAACAAAGAAACATGAGACAAAAAGAACAAGTGAAATCTATGTTAATGTTTGTATCAAAGATGAGCATTTGACATACAAGTATATAATTCTCAGAATATTTATTAAAGATAAATGTGTTTGTTATTATGCATTTTAGAATAAGAGTGGGCATCAAAATATTCCCCATAGGGTAATTGGATATAGGGATGGGAATCATAAGATGCCCCAATATTTGAGTTATATTGATGTAACATTGAATCATTCAAATGATTTGCATTTGGTTGGTAAGTGAATTTAGAGATAGATGAATGTGTTGGTTTCTTAAATTTTAAGGATGTTGAAGGTAACATATAATGTGTAGGAGAGGTATGATGAGGTAAAGGAGGACCATGTATGGTATTCTTTGGAGTAGGCATTTGAACTAGGTACTTCTTTGGTTCATGTGACCTAGGAGGTTGAGGTTTAATGGATGCCACAATATGTTTAAAGTTACTTATGTTATTTATCCTTTCCTTATTGGTCTAGGAATAAGGATCAATTGTGGTTTGAACAAAATCAAAGGATGAGGTTTGTTCATTCATTAATTGATGTTGATGTGATTTTTATTCTTGAGATTGACTTTAAGAAGCTTGAAGATAGTCTCGATAACATTGTTTTGTGAGATTATAAATATTGAAATGTGGACCAAGTGAGGAAGAAATAAGAAATCAATGATGATCATGACAATACACATGAGAATAACATATACTAGCATGCCACCAATAAAACTTATCTGGAATGTATACTTTTGGGGGAGGTTTATAATGATCAAAGCTCATGGGTTTAGAGGGTGGAAATTTATATTTAAGCTATTTTAGACTCAAGGGAAGGTATGTTGGGTCAAAATTGGCTGAATTGGATGCATCATTTTGAGGTTGGGGAAGCTTGGATGAATCAATGGTATGAGTAGAAGATTGGAGAGATGATTTAGTATTTTTTTGAGATCAATTTAATTAAGTCATAAGAAAGTCCTACCTTTTGGCTTAGTCTAAGGATTCTTTTAAAGTTTAAGGTAAAAATATTTGAACTTTGTATAGAAGGGGAGGTTTAAGAGCAATGACAGATAGTTTTAAAAGAGTGTCATAATTCATGTTATGGTCCACTTTATGAGCAAGAGACTTCCATCATTTGATGAAAGTATGAGAAGATTCATTAGGAAGTTTTTTGGCATTGATGAAATATCTAATGTAATTTTCAAGAAGGTCATCATGTTGAAATTCCTTCACTAGAGCATTGACTAAATCCTATAATTATGATATGGAATGTCTAGGAAGTTGGTTGTACCATTCAAGTTCATCACAAACAAAGGTTTTGGCTAAGATCTTGGTGGTAGAAAATGTGTTAGTTTGGAACCATTCTTTATAGAGATTACCAAAAGACTTAAGAAAGAGAGTTGGGTTTTTAGTCCCATAAAATGTGATAGTTGGAGAAATGTTTCCAATATCTATGGATACAATGAATGGAGTTAAAGGTTCATTTTGAAGATGTTAAAGCATTTTGTTATTCATTGGAGGTTGAGGGATGATATTCTCATTGACATATATAAGAGGAGGAGGGATACAAATTTTATTTGGTTGAGACATGATGAATTGAGATGGTTGACTAATCATGTTGCATAGGTGTTTTTGCATGCTTATCATTTGATATTGATTGGTTATTTGCATGATGTTCATTTGATTTATGACTTGTGTAAGAAGTTGAGTTGTATCAATAGGTGGATTAGTGTTTGCAGGAGGGGTATTAGTGTTGATAGGAAGAGGATTGTTAGTTTTGATGGGATGAGGATTATTTTTAGGTGGAGGATTTTGAACGTTAGTGTTAATTTTCTTAAGTGTGGTAGAAGAAGAAGGAAACTTAGTCAAGCCACCATTCTTGTGAGTAGTATAAATAGTATTATCATCAAGTTTTTGAATATTTGGGAACCATTTAGATTATAAATTTGAGTATTATTATTTATTGTAGGACTCCCAACATTAGTAATAGGAGGAGGATTATGATGAAGGATATCAACTATATTGCATTATGTAGTGAGTGGTTCAGGTTTAAGAGAAGGGGAAGGAAGAAATTGGATAATTTCATCATATGTAATGAAATAAGTAAGGTCACTATCCAATTCCTTAATAATTTAATGTTTTTGACTAAGGGAAGGATATAAATATGTCATCATGATGAATAAAAACTAGATAACCACACAAGGGGAATAAAAAGTGACATAAAATAGTGCAATGTTGATCGAGTCGACCTAGCACAAAATAGGGACTATAAAACTTTATAAGGTTGACCAAGTTGATCTAGTATAGTGGATAGAGACTAGAATAAAAGGTAAACAATTGTTCAAATAGTATTGGGTTGACTAGGTCAACCTAGTACAGTGCACAAAGGTTGAAAAATATACTAGGTTGACTAGGTTGACCTAGTATAGTATACAAGTTCCTTATTTTTCCCATATCTTTGGTTTTACTCATCTATTTTTCAAACCATAAAATGAATTAGATTCATGATGACATAGGGAAGATGGAAAATTTGATAATAATTTTTGAATTAAAGCAAGATAATTTGAAAATAATAAAAAACAATAAGTATTAAAAGGAAATAAATAGTCAATTGAATTGATGCTGCCCAATCTAATTGATGTAGATAAAGCAAAACCTTGCACTTACTATAGATAATATAAGTTTTTGAACAAAAAATTTAATTAAAGATAAAAAAAAACAACTTGAAAGTAAATTTATCTAATTGGTCAACCTATAATGTTGATTAGATTATTAATAATGATTTTAAATGTGAAAGGGAATCGGTTGTAAGCAAGGTACTACATAACAGTCTAAGGATGGTTTCAAGTAGTTTGTGATGAAAGGGACTATAGTGGAAATGATAAATACTTGGTATTATTGACTACACCCTCACTTAATACACTAAAAAAATAAGGGTAATGGGTTCTTAACTAAAATATACCATTAACCATGATTTATACTTGACCACAACATCAGGTCGGCTTCTCCCTTGGTGATGAAAGCCATGTAGGTTGGCCTAGGTAGTCAAATGTTTAAATTCATGTTGAATTTTACATGTTTTTTCCATGTGTGAAAATTAATATAAATATTTTAATGAAGTGATTGATTAAAAATCCCCTAATTAGACTATGTAAACAATTCTAATAATGCGAACAACTAAAAAGAAAGATGTGATTAACACATATGGTTAATTACAACTTAAAAATAAGGTATAATTGATAAAATATATGGATAATCATATATAATAGGGTCAACATGGTTAGAATTATACTAAGGAAGCAGGGTCAAAAAATGAACTAGGTCAGCCAAGTTGACCTAGTTATTTAGACAGTACATAAAACATAAAACTAGGTCCACAGGGTCGACCTAGTTGATTGTGTAGGGGTAGCTTTAAATACTAAAAATTATGAAAGGAAGTATAGAAAATGAAATATATATAGAAATATAAATTGAACTTGGTGGATTAGACATGAAAATGATTAATATTGTTCATCAAGAACCTTGGAGAAAACTAGTAAAAACTTCAAAACTGGTTCAAGCTAGTCAATCAAGCTATACAAAAACCTACTAAAAAAGTGGTAAAAATGCATTAGGTTGAGCTGGTCCACCTATTAGGCTAATTTAGAAGTCTATAAAAATAAAACTTATACTAGGTTGAGCTGGTTGATCTAGTTGCCTATTCTTGAAAACCTATGCATAAAGAAGAACTAGGTTAACATAATTGATCCAGTTTGTCAAAATATGTGATAAAAATAAAGTGAAATAAATTCAAAAAAATCCCAAATGGTTTTGATTAACATCAGTTTCACCATAATGTATGCAATCAAAAATACATGCTATCCATAAATCAATCCTTGATCAGATAGGATAGAGCACACCTACACTTCCAATTGGGGAGCATACAATTATTAAGTGGGAGCATGACCAATGTGAGGAACCACTAGATCCAATTAGGGGATCAATTGTCACAACACACCATGTGAGATAGGGTTCCAAAGTCTTTAGTCTAACACAATCACATAACAACCCTAAAAGAGTCATATGATTTAATATTTCACTAATCTAATAATAAGAAAAGTAAATCTAATCTAGTGCATACCATAGCTTATGGCACAAAGTTGGGGCTATAAATAAAACAAATAAACATTTAAACTAAACATGTATAGAAGACATATAGTCACATCAATGTATATATAATCCTAACACATGGAAGAGAAGAATACATATGCTCTATCTATTGACTCTTACAAAGGAGGACTAAAGTTAGGAATACTTACCTTTGAAGATGAACCCATAGATCCTCAACCTCCCCCTTGGTCAAGGTGTTTCACAAGAGATTATCATGGTATGTAAGGACAACTAAGATAAATCAGATCTAGGCTACATAACCTAATCAAGCATCCGAAAGTCTTATCCACAAGAGGAAATCAAAGCTCCAAAGAAAGTATTGAACCCTAAAGCTTTATTCCCCAAGTATAATGGTCAATAGGAAAATGTTCATTCACACTTATTCACTTAATTATTTTATTTAATAAAATGGTGGTAAATGACCTTGTATATATAGTGGTCACTTGCCCTAAAACTTTTGGGAATGTTTGTTGTGCTAGGTCGACCTGGTTAACCTAGCATGTTTTTGGGGCTAACTCTTTAGGTATGTGTTAGATCGGCCAAGAGGAAAAAAAACCAAAAGAGAGAAAAAGTCCTAAAACTATACTTAGTTGACTTGGTTGACCTAGTATAATTGATAGGTTAAAAGGGCACTAAGGCAAGAAATGAGGGATAAGACATAGAAAATGATGGCAATACATAGGAAAAAGAAGAGTAAGCTTTAGGTTCAAGGTTTTAGGATGCTAGTGTGTGGATGGAAAGTGAAAAATGGAATAACAATCTTATGAAACACTAATGGTTTGCCCACCCCTTTCTTAGTGCACCCCTTAAAACATGTACTAAGAGAGATTGAGACTCAACAGGTACTTTCAAGATACAAAGTGTCAGTAATCAATAAAATTTTGAAAATATTATGTGTATAAAACATGAATATTGAGGTTTGAAGACAACATAATTTCTAATATAATTGGAAAGGGTATTTTAAGTTTAGATAATGTAAAGACAAGTACCTAGAATGTGTTGTATGTGGAAGGATTGAAACATAACCTACTTAGTGTAAGTCAAATATGTACTCAAGGACACACACTAACCTTTCATAACAAAGGATGTGAGATTAGAAGAGCCAAATTAGGAAGGTTGATTTCCAATGCAAAGAGAACTAAGAAAAACTTATATGTACTAAATGAGATTAATAAGGATAAATGTTTCATGAGCAAGATAGATGAAATCTGGATATGGCATAAAAGGATAGGACACTAAAAATTTGACAATCTAGTCAGAATTAACACTAAGAAGTTTGTGATGAACCTACCCAAGATCATAAAACCTACAAACATACTTTTCAAGGCATGTCAACATGGTAAGCATACTAAAAGAAGATTCAAGTCCAAGGAGTACTCTACCACAAAACCTCTAGATCTAATTCACACTAATCTCTATGGTCTAATGATAATTCAAAGCATTCAAGGAGATAACTACTTCATGTTACTCATTTATGATTACACAAGAATGACTTGGGTTGATTTATTGAAAGAAAAATTAGAAGATCTTGACAAGTTCCAAACATCCAAGGCCCTTGTTGAGAATGAGAAAAATGGGAAATCAAGTGCTTAAGATCTGATAGAGAAGGACAGTTTTGGTCCAATTATTTTTATGACTTTTGTGAAGTTCATAGAATAATAAGACAATTCTAAGTAGCTAGGATGCCTCAATAGAATGGGGTAGTGGAAAAGAAGACTAGAATAGTTCAAGAAATTGCTAGAACTATGTTACATGAATCTATATTATCTAATGGATATTAGAAATAGCCAATTAACACTATTATCTATAGTTTGAATAGAGGTAAAATAAGGATAAATGGTAACAAGAATCCTTATGAACTATGGAAGGGAAGACCTATAAATTTAGAACACTTTAGAGTTTTTGGGAGCAAATGTTTCATTAAAAGAAATGATTAAAACTTGGGTAAGTTTTATTTTAAATATTATGAAGGCATATTCTTAGGATAGTCACCAATGAACTTAGCCTATATATACTACAATAAGAGACTTAAAAATATAGTAGAAAGGAAAAATTTAAAGGTTGATGAGACAAAAAAACATTACTCATATTCAAAGAATACTCTAGATAATTCGGACTTCAATAATCATGAGGGGACTATAGAGATTGATGAGGAAGAAGAAGTTGAAAAGAAACATGACTCAACATGACCTTCAAGATAGATTCAAAGAGATCATATTTAATAAAAAATAATTGGAAACAAGAATACAGGTATGTAAACAAAGAGAATATTTTTAAGTAATCTAAATCAAGAGAATACTGATTTATTATCCAAGATTGAACCTAAGAATCTTATAGAAGCTATCAAAGACAAATTTTGGATAGATTCTATGAATGAGGATCTAGATAAAATAGAGAAGAATGAAACGTAGAAATTAGTTCTTAGGCTTAAAGATAAAAATGTTATTGGTACAAAATGGGTGTTTATAAATAAGCTAAATGAAGATGGAGAATTCACTAGGAACAAGGATAGATAGGTATGCAATGGATATGCGTAGGTTGAAGGGGTAGATTTTGAGGAGACCTTTGCACTAGTTGTTGTAAGTATCTACTGAAAGGGGGGAGGGTGAATTGGTATACAATAATGCACATTCAATTTCAAAACCATTCCATCATACATCAATTTGATATGAAAACATAGACATGAAGGCACATTCATCCAAATCATGAACAAGAACATACAACACATCAACACATCATCTACATGGGAAACCGTCATGGGGAATAAAACTCACTCTCAATCATGAAACACATGGACTACTTGTCCTATAAGATATTAAATATAAGAGACTACTCAATTCTTTATGACCAAGATTTAGTGAAACATCAATTTCACAAGCAACATATACCCCTAATATGATTAAGTCCTTCTAACCACCTTTTCATCAAGTCCTTCTGACCAACAACTTTGGTTATGTCCTTCGGACCAAGAACCTTGGTCAAGTCGTTCTAACCTAAGGCCTTTAGTGAAACACCTATTTCACAAGGAGCATTTTCCCTTAAGGAATATCAAGTCCTTGTAACCTCTTATGATATGAACACTTCCACATTATATTTTGTCTTCAACATCTGATGATATACCTCTTATAACATATCCTTCTTCACACAACTATAATGCATACAAAACCACCTTTTGGATCATTCCACTCCTCAGATCCTCCTCAACTAATATACAACCACCAAACATGAAAAAATAACATAACCATGGGGTCATTGACATATACCACACTTTGATATACCTATTAGATATACCACCAAGCTCACATAAGCATAATCTATCCTTCTATCATCCACAAAGCATCCAAAACATCCTTTTGGATCAACCTAGACATCTTTGGTCATCCTAAACCTGTAAGAACACTATTATGACATTATAAATATGGCCTATAGGTCATAGACATAGTCTTTAATCTACTCTTCTCATCAACCCATCTACTAGGCACATTATCTCTCCTCTCTTCTTTGCTTCAACATTCACTAGTCTCATACAAGCCTAGCAATCATCTTCTTGATTTCAATATATATAGAGCCTTTATGATAGAAAACTTATTGGTTGGACATTAGACTTAACATAACCCTTATGGATTCTCTCACATGATGACATGGCTCAAAAAAATATTCATATGTCTTCTATAGCATCTATGGGTCACCCTTAAGTAGCCACACCTTTCAATTAGGTCCTTTTAGCCTTTACAGGTCTCATGGAGACCTATTCACCCATTTTACACTTCATCAAGTAAAAACTTAATATAGGACCACTTTTAATTACATAGGTCCATTCCAAATGACCCATTTGTCATTATCAAATTCCTATAGTCATCATTTCACTCTTTTGTGCAAGTTTAATCAAGTCAAACAATAGCCTTGTTCATAAGCACACCATGAATGAATACACAATCAAATTCTTAAGATTTGTTCATATTGAATGTTGATTGGTTAAGATTATAAATACCACATAGATCATACACATAGTATAAAACACTTTACAATATCTAATTCAAGTTTAAACATCGAGATACCAACAAGCACAACTCAATTATCCTTATTGGGTTACTTGCAAAGTATACACAGAAAAACATAGTCAACTTTGAACCTTAATAAATTTAACTATACACACTTTCAAATATTAAAATATATATTTATAGATACAAATTGGAGTACTATGCAATTTTTATTTTTACATCACCATCAAATTCATCTAGGATCAGAATTTATAGCCATAATATAGAGCACTAGTTTTCCCTTTACAAACTGCAAATGCCAACGGTCATAATTAAACCTCAAACACTATGTTATCATCTCATTTCCTTACTGCTTAAATAAATTACACACCATCAATCCTATTTTAAGTATCTCATTATTTAATGATATTATACTTCAAACATGTTGACCACTTTGACTCCACTTGCACTCTCTATCTCAATCACATAATTAAATGTGAACTGTTAGATCCTTATCTTTTAACTTTGTTGAACATTAAACCTTGAACAATTATTACCATCTTACTTATTCCTAACATATTAGAGAAAATTAAATCCATTTATCTCTTTGAGAGTTTCTCTAACTTTACCTTGTGTAAATTTGACTATGGGAACCTTTGCAATCTATCTATAAGGTCAACTTTACACCTTCATATCTTTTGCTTTGCTCAAATACATGTTCTAAAATTTAGAAAATATGATATAATTTCAAAGAGGAATCCAACCATGTATTAATTATATATTTAAACCTTAATTCATGTGATATATAATTCCATTAATCTTCTCACTCATATTTTTTGTCATAGAGCTAACTATGCCTAGAACTACCTGGAAGGTCAACTTACACATGCATATCTTTTGATGCACTTAATTGCATGACCTAAAATTTAGCACATATCAAGTAGGCATAGAAATTAATAAACCCATATAATCATATTATCCTAAAATTTCCACACATGAAATATGACTACATCAAAAGGCCTACTCAGCGTTTCTTGCCACAAGAAATTTTTGTTAAGTATGGAAAAACATTGTTAAACTTCTTAGGAGACTAACTTTGCACTTGCATATATTTTTTTGTGATTCATCACATGAACTAAAATTTATTTCATAACAAATAGGACAAATAATAATAAAACCCATGTAACTATTTCGTCACTATACCTCCACGCATGTGAATGTTGACATCATCAACGTGCTTACTCAATTCTATTTGAACATAGAGAACACTATCAAAATGCTTGAGAGCCTAAATTTTCACCCATATATCTTTGATATCTATTCATCACATGAATTGAGATTTGGACCATAGAAATGTGGCACCAATTTTATCACAACCATATTACCAGCTCCCCCTGATTCATCCATACATGGAAATTATGACATCATCAAACTGCCTACTTAGATTTTCTATCACACTAGACCCATAATGTCTAGATGAAAGATATGGACTACCAAATGAATTACAGTTATGAATACGAGCTCTCTAGTCATCTTTGAAATCTGATATAACCTCTTTCACATTCTCAATACTTTAGACTCATCCTTAATCATCTCTAAAGAGACAAACTTTGATGATCAACCAAGCCTACATCAAGCATACTAGGATAAGCATATTTCACACTTTGTCAGTATCACTTAGACTATAAATGCACTTCATCGACTCACCTGGACACCTTCATGACATCACCATGATATCACTAAAAACTCTCCAATAATATCCCCCTTTGTCATTGATATCAACACCCATCATATAATAATATACAATGCATCTTCTTTCTCTCTCTTCAAGCACTCTCATAATAGGGACTTTATCCCTCTTTGACACAATGAAAAAGTGGGCACCAAATGATCTTGAGGACCTAAAAACACTACCAATAGGAGAAGACCATACAAGAAATATAGTAAAAACTCCCCTTACCTTGAGCCTACCTCTTCTTGCCTTAACAAGTTCTTGCTATAAGTCAAAACTCTTCTTCAACCAATGAAAAAAAACACACAAAACACTAAAATATAATGGAATTTACCAAGAAACATATGAGAGGGACTCACCATAATATCTATGATCCATTTCACCTCTTGATCATCTTTAGATTTCCACACACCATGAAGAACCACCACACAGGCTTACTAGCCTTCTCTTTTAAAACCACCTCAAAGACCACCAAAAAAACTTGATTCGACTCACCAAATAGGAAACATGAACTAAAATATCTTTATAAATAACATTGAAAGACTCATGCATTTCTCTTTTTGAAAAATAAACAAAAATCACTCTTCTTCTCACTAGACATGTCTAGACACCTTGTATCCCTACCTAGAACTTATAGAGCCCATAACATTCTATAGACATAAATTCAAGACTTGAAACTTCATATATAGAGAACTATCATATTCCCCCTTAATTAAACCACCTTGAATCACCTATAGAATTCTTTTTAACATACTTCCTTCAAAAACCTACTATCTCATCAAGCCTCTATTTTGACAAAAATAACTTGAAATCCACAAACCTCTAGATCTCTATGAAGCTTGATTTTAAAACCCATTTTGCCCATTAAACCTATTAATAAGCCTTATATCTCAACTTCATAAGGTAAACCAATTTTATAAAAAAATCCTAAAACCCTAAAATATCAAAACTGTTGGGGGATCAAACCAACAATAGATTACACTTGTGAAAGCAATAAACGCGGAAATAAATCAGATAGATAAGTAACTGAAATGATAAATAGCACATAACAAGATATACAAGAAAACACCCTGAAAACTTGTATTGAAGCTCTTTACAATAGGAATACAATATGAAGAAGCTTCGTTCTTCCACACCTCTCTCAGATGCACACAAGATCTCTCACTAGATCTCTATTCCTCAAGAGCTCACTCTCAAGTACATTCAAATCCAACAACCTGGATTGATGCAACTCTATACTATCCTTCAAACATTCACAATGTTCTACTCTTACAGTTCTACACACACTCTACAATTCTAAGCTAAGAAGATCTTCCTACATATAGAAATAGGGAAACTTGAGCATGCTCTTACAACAAACAGTTAAGCCTCTTGAACAAGGGCTCTAAAAATAGTATTGCTAACAATAGAGACGCAAGCTTGAGTCCACGACTCAAACTTATCATGCAAACACTCACTGCCGTCCACGAAAATAGATTTCTGGACACGCAGGTAACCGACATCAGTTCCTGCCTGTTCGCCTGTGACCGTCGCCGGTCGACCATATCACCGACGTCGGCGCCTCTGCAACTGCTACTAATCGACGTCGGTCGCTCCTGACCGACACCGGCGTCTTTGTAGACCCGAACCTATTTAAGTATGCTCCTTGGTGAAGCTTTTAGCTCCACACCCTAACAATCTCCCACTTGGAGATAAACCAGCTGCACCAACATGTACAGCATCATCTTCTTGCTCCTCCATCTTCAACTCAATCATGAAGACCAATAGAAGTTGAATGAAGATTCAACTTCTCCATCGTAACCGGCTTTGTTAGCATATCAGCAGGATTCTTGTCTGTATGAATTTTCTCCAGCTTCAACTCACCATCTTCCAATACCTGCCGTATGAAGTGGTACCTTAGCTGTATGTGCTTGGTTCTAGAGTGAAACGCTGAGTTCTTGGCCAAATGGATTGCACTCTGACTGTCACTGTACAATCTGCAACTCCCATGCTCCCTTCCAAGCTCTTCCATGAACCGTGTCATCCATATCATCTCCTTGCTAGCTTCTGTAGCTGCAATGTATTCTGCTTTTGTAGTTGACAAGGCTACAACCTTCTGCAACTTAGATATCCAACTAACTGCCGATCCACCTACAGTAAAAACATAACCTGTGGTGCTCCTCCTGCCATCCAAATCCCCTGCCATATCTGAATCTACATAGCCATGTAGAGAAGTATCTAAACCTCCATAGCATAGGTGCTTGCTGCTGGTTCCTCTCAGATATCTAAGGATCCATTGAACCGCTTTCCAATGTTCCTTACCTGGATTGGCCATATACTTGCTTACTACTCCCACTGCTTGGGCAATATCTGGTCTAGTACATACCATTGCATACATCAAACTCCCTACTGCGGAAGAATATGGAACTGTACTCATGTACTCTACCTCATCATGTGAATTGGGACATTGTTCTTTGCTTAGCTTAAAATGTCCAGCCATAGGTGTACTCACCGGTTTTGCATCCTGCATATTAAACCTCTCCAACACCTTGTTCACATAATCTTCTTGAGACAATATCAACCTGTGATTTTTCCTGTCTCTCCTAATGCTCATGCCAAGGATCTTCTTAGCTGCTCCCAAATCCTTCATGGCAAACTTTTGAGCTAACTTCTCCTTGAGCTCAGAGATATCTTGCATGTGAGACCCTGCAACCAGCATGTCATCTACATACAACAATAGAATAATATATCTACCGTTATCAAATCTCTTGAAATATACACAATGGTCTGATTGACACCTACTGTAGCCATGCTCAGTCATAAACCTGTCAAATTTCAAATACCATTGCCTTGGAGCTTGCTTGAGGCCATACAAGCTTTTCTTTAACCTGCACACAAATTTCTCCTTACCCTTGACCTCGAAACCTTCTGGCTGTTCCATATAAATTTCCTCATCCAAATCTCCATGAAGAAATGCTGTCTTAACATCTAGCTGCTCGAGATGCAAATCCTCAAAAGCAACCAAAGACAATACAACCCTTATTGAAGTCATCTTAACAACAGGAGAAAAAATTTCACCAAAGTCAATACCTGGCTTTTGTGCAAATCCTTTTACCACTAATCTGGCCTTATATCGCATCTGACCATCCTCACTTTCCTTCAACCTGTAGGTCCATCTGTTCTTCAGTGTTCTCTTACCAGCTGGCAATTCAACCAAATCCCATGTTTGGTTCTCTCTTAAGGACTCCATCTCCTCAACCATGCCACGCTCCCACTTACTCCTGGACTCCACCTGTAATGCTTCTTCAAAACTTTCTGGTTCTCCACCATCGGTTAGCAATAAATAATATAAGGAAGGAGAATATCTAATTGGAGGCTTACTTACCCTTTCAGACCTCCTGGTGGGTGTCTTGGACTTGTTTTCAACAATCTGTCCACCCAATTTTTCTGACAGTGACCGACCTCGGCCACCTGTAGACCTGTCACTCGCCGTCGTTGGTTCTTCCTGACCGACCTCGGTGCCTGGTCTGCCGACGTCGGTCTCTGTATGACCGACATCGGTTTCTGTACTGCCGACGCCGGTTACAACCCTGCCGACGTCGGTCTCTGTGTTTTCCTGCAAGTGATTATTTCTTTTTCCCGCGAGCTCATTTTGGACCATAACTTCGTCCAATTCACTATTGCTCTGCCCAGATTGATCTAGCTTCCTTATCTGATCACTGTACATCACTCTTTCATTGAAAACAACATCATGGCTCCTGATTACCTTGTTAGTTCCTAGATTCCAAAATCTGAAACCAAAATCATCTGAGCCATAGCCTATAAACGTGCACCTCATAGACTTAGGATCAAGTTTCTTTCTATTTTCCTTATCTATATGCACAAAGGCTTCACTACCAAAAACTTTGAGATATGAAAGATCTACCTTTTTACCTGTCCATGCCTCTTCTGGAATTCCACCATCCAGAGCTGTAGAAGGTCCTCTGTTAATCAGGTACACTGCGGTGTCAACTGCCTCTGCCCAAAACTCTAAGGGCAACCCTGCATGCAATCTCATACATCTTGCACGCTCCATGATAGTTCTGTTCATCCTTTCAGCAATACCATTCTGCTGAGGTGTCCTTGGAACCGTCCTTTGCCTACGGATTCCTTGTGTATAACAATACAATTTGAACTTAAGACTGCAGAACTCACCGCCATTATCAGATCTCAAGCACTTTAACTTTCTGCCTGTTTCATTCTCAACCATGGCTTTCCAAAACTTAAAAGTCTCAAAAACATCAGATTTCTTTTTAATACAGTAGATCCATACCTTTCTTGTGGCGTCATCTATGAATGTAACATAGTACCGTGATCCACCAATAGAGGCTACCTGAGCCGGTCCCCACACGTCTGTGTGAACAAGCTGCAACTTCTGCCTTTTCTTAGTAGACCTGGTCTTGAGAAAACTAACCCTTTTCTGTTTCCCAAATACACAGTGCTCACAAAACTCTAGATCCATACTTTTCAAATCTGAAAGCATACCTTTAGACTTAAGTATTGACATCCCCTTCTCACTCATGTGGCCAAGCCTTGAGTGCCACAATTTACAATCCACACCTGAAGTAGATAAAACTGAAGGAGATTTGTTAGTAACACAATTACACAAGTAGAGAGTACCTTCTCTCTTACCTCTGGCCATAACTAGTGCACCCTTGGTCACCTTCCAAGAATCTGCTGTGAGAGTTACTGTACAACCCTCATCACCTAGCTTACCTACAGAAATCAAATTTCTCTTCAAACTAAGAACATGCATCACTTCTCTCAACACCCATGTGTTGCCATTCTGCATCTTCAGCTGCACTTTACCTTTGCCAATAATCTTACAAGGCTCATCATCCCCTAAGTATACTATTCCAAAATCTCCATGGATATAGTCACTGAAATACTCTCTGTTAGGGGTAGCATGGAAAGAAGCACCAGAATCTAATACCCAAGATTCTATGTTATTATGCAAAGAGAAAATTAAAGCATCCTGTGCAATACCTGCAACCTTGGCTTCTTCCTTTCCTTCGTGTTGGTTGTCCTCCTTGGGCTTTGACCAACAATCTCTGCTTATGTGCCCCATCTTTCCACAGTTCCAGCATTGTGGCTTCCTGCCATTCCTGGATTTGGATCTTCCTCTCACCTTAGACTTAGATCTTGATCTCCTCTTGCTCTTTTCTTTTTGCCTTCCCCTGCTCTCAAAATTTAAAGCGTTCCCAGATGTCTCTTCTGTGCTTTTCCTGCGTATTTCCTCATTCAAGATAACGCTAACCACATCTTCTACTTTCAAAATATTTGATGCAGATGCAGTATTAGAAACTGCCATTACTAAGCCATGCCAGCTTTCGGGCAAAGAACATAATATCAAAAGAGCTTTTATTTCATCTTCAAATACAATATTGACAGAACTTAACTGATTAACAATTCCATTGAAATCATTCAGATGAGTAGAAACAGATCCACCTTCATTCATATGCAAATTAAATAATTGCTTCATAAGATATACCTTATTTGAAGCTGAGGGTTTTTCATACATATTTGCTAACGTGGTCATCAACTCTACCGTTGTTTTTGCCTGTGACAAATTACATATCACAGTGGAGGCCAGACTCAGTCTTATAGACCCAAGAGCCTTTCTGTCAAGAACTTCCCATTCTTCATCCTCCATGTCCTTGGGCTTCTTCGCTATCCCACCTAACGGTAAGTAGAGATCCTTCTGATACAGATATTCCTCTATCTGCATTCTCCAATGTTGGTAGTTCTTGCCATTAAACTTTTCCATTCTCAGCTTACTTTCTTCTGCCATTGCTTCTCCCACTCAAACAGAAATTCCTGCAAAAACACCTGTGAGCAACCTGTAATCTGTAACCTGTAACCAAGGCTCTGATACCACTTGTTGGGGGATCAAACCAATAATAGATTACACTTGTGAAAGCAATAAATGCGGAAATAAATCAGATAGATAAGTAACTGAAATGATAAATAGCATAGAATAAGATATACAAGAAAACACCCTGAAAACTTGTATTGAAGCTCTTTACAATAGGAATACAATATGAAGAAGCTTCGTTCTTCCACACCTCTCTCAGATGCACACAAGATCTCTCACTAGATCTCTATTCCTCAAGAGCTCACTCTCAAGTACATTCAAATCCAACAACCTGGATTGATGCAACTCTAAACTGTCCTTCAAACATTCACAATGTTCTACTCTTACAGTTCTACACACACTCTACAATTCTAAGCTAAGAAGATCTTCCTACATATAGAAATAGGGAAACTTGAGCATGCTCTTACAACAAACAGTTAAGCCTCTTGAACAAGGGCTCTAAAAATAGTATTGCTAACAATAGAGACGCAAGCTTGAGTCCACGACTCAAACTTATCATGCAAACACTCGCTGCCGTCCACAAAAATAGATTTCTAGACACGCAGGTAACCGACATCGGTTCCTGCCTGTTCGCCTGTGACCATCACCGGTCGACCATATCGCCGACGTCGGCGCCTCTGCAACTGCTACTAACCGACGTCGGTCGCTCCTGACCGACGCCGGCGTCTGTGTAGACCCGAACCTGTTTAAGTATGCTCCTTGGTGAAGCTTTTAGCTCCACACCCTAACAAAAACAAACAAGGTTAACAAACACCCTTCTAGTCAACATCCTCTTCTAAAACTTCTTGCACACTTAGAGATAACCAACACACACTTCTAGACCAAGATATGATGCTAAACACCTTTTGGAACCTAGAATTTCTATACCATGGATTTTGACCTACAACAAGAAAGCTAAACCCAAGAGCACATAAAAACCTTAAAAAGTCTCAAGCAGGATCATCAAGACACAAAACCACCTCTCCATATCATATCTTCCACCTAGAAATACCTACTCTAATTCCTAAAGAACATCATAGAAATGAAAGACAAGGACCTATAACAACCTCTTTTACTCTTAAGCCTTCTTGATCCTTGGACTTATCTTCATATAGAACTCACAAGATTTTTTTTCTCATGCATGAATATTTAGTACCTTGTCAAAACATATGACTCAGTTTGTTCAAGTCATCATATCAATATTCTTAAATTCAAAACTATGGTAGACATCTTCACTCTTCTATCATGACAAGAACATGTCACATATGCTCCCCCTAACTCCATGCTTTACTTGGATCATGAAATATTCAAAAAGTCTTCAAATACTATCCAATCATAGTCAATACTTATATAAAGACACCTCATCTTTATAACACTATGAAATTCTATAGTATACATAGCTATTCAACAAGCCTTTGATAAGCCTAGAAAGATCTATGACATAGACCTAGAAGAGAGCCATTCAACTTATAGGCTCACCTAACATCTACCAAAAAATGATATGTAGATAGATATTTAAAAATCATTTTATTTTCATACCTTCTCATCAAACAATATCTAACAGCCACCAAGGTTCCTCTAAATGAAAAACATCTCCTTAAAGCCTAGATAGAGACATTCTTTTGACATAGAGAGACTAAAACTCCAAAAACTTAGGAGACTCCCATATCTTGAAACCTTTCTCTAACTTACACTCCTACTTCATTATCTAATTGAATTTGAATAGATGCTTGAATTCATTCTTTGCTTCATATTTGTCAATAAATGTTGACAATATAAAATCTTGATTTTCTAAAAAGGTCTGTCCTATCAATTAAACCATCCTTGGTTTCAAACTAATCTCTCCTAATATACTTAGGTTTTCAAACCCATGTGTGGCCTCTTCCTTGCACACTAGGAGCTCTATACACCTTGTTTTGATTTGAGAACTCATTCATCATATTCTTGTAGTAACTAGATCATTCATACCTTTTTCTTGATGATGATTTTGATCTTCCTTTTCTATCTAGATAGAAGACAAATTCTATATCTTCTTCATATTTTATTCCTTCTTTGCTATATAAGGTAGTCCTCCTTGATCATGATTATCCTTTATAGTATTTGGTATTAATATAATTGAGTGAATTTTTCAAGAATATTTATTCTTTTCAAAACTTGAGTTCATCTTCAAACTATTCTTGTAGAATTTAGCAATATATCCTACATTATTGCAACTATAGCAAACAATATCATCAACATACCTCTTGACCGATCTGAGATATGATTTCTCTAAGACCAATTACTTCTTCTTCCAAGGCTCCATGATAACTCATTATTTATATACTTCCTTATAGAATCCTTAGCTCTATGAACATACTTATTACATGTATAACAATGACCATGGAATAAATTAACATAAATTGAAGCATTTGGTTGTCTAACTAACCTTCTTGCATTATTTTCAAAGATTGCATTCTCCTTGACATAATCAATCTTATTATTCTTATTTTCAAGTTTATCCAACTTGAATACAATAATCTCATGCTGACTCTTTAAGGACCTCATCTCAATATTTAGTTGAATGTACTAAACATATATTGCTTTTAGATTTTCATTTGCAGTCCATAACTAATCCTTAAGAATATTAATCTTGTCTTCATCATCTTTGGCCTTGTTAGCCATGTCTTTCAATCTATATTTTTGCACTTCAATAGATTTGATCTATTCTTGATACTTTTTTTCTTGTTTCTTTGACATGTCTAATAGACTTCCCTCAAGAGAATTGACATGTGCTTCAAGTCCTTTGATCATATTCCCAATTTTATGATTCCTCTTCATCTACTCCTTTAGTTCACCAAGTACACTCATGATCTTAGCTTCTATATCAATGTTTTCTTCCTCAATTTCATATTATCTACTATTATGGCAAGTTTCTTTTTCAAACATTATGTACTTTTCTTTCAAACACAAACTTGTCTTGGCATCCACTAGTTGAACCTTGAGATCATTGATAACATTCTCATCCTTTTTGGCATATTTATTTAAAGTACATATCTTATCTTCACATGCCTTGATCACAAACTTCCACCATTGATTCTCTTTCTTCAACTATTTATCCATCTTTATACCAACTCAGGATCTCCTTCAAGCTGTTAAGCTTCCTCCAAAAGACCTACTCTGATACCAATTATTGGAATAGCTACTGAGAATGGGGGGGGTGAATTAGTATACAATAATCCACATTTAATTGCAAAATCAGTCCATAATACATCAACTTGATCTAGAAACATATACATGAAATCAAATTCATCTAAAGCATGAAAAAAAGCATACAACACATCAACACATCAACACATCATTTATGTGGGAAAACCTCATGGGGAATAAAAACCACTCTCAAGCCTAAAACACATGGAATACTAGTCCTATAAGAAATTACAAAAAAACTAATATTCAAGTCCTTCTAATTAGGATTTAGTTAAACATCAATTTAATAATGATCATCTGCCCCTAAAATTATCAAGTCCTTCTAACCACCTTTTGGTCATGTCTTTGTAACCAACAACCTTGGTCAAGTCCTTCTGACTTATGGCCTTTAGTGAAACACCAATTTCACAAGGAGAAACTACCCCTAAGGAAGATTAAATCCTTTTTACCTCCTATGAGATGAACACCTCCACCTTAAAATTGATGTCTTCAACACTTGATGTTGGATATGTGATAACAAAACCTTTTTCACACACTTATAATGGATCCAAAATGACTTTTTGGATCATTCCACTCCTCAGCTCATATAAAACCACCAAACCTATAAAAAATCTATCACAAAAATATAAACATGACCATGGGATTATCCACATACACCACACTTTGATCTACCCCTTAAATCAACAACCAATCTCACATAAACATCATATATCCTCTGCTCATCCATAAAGTATCTAAAAAAATCCTTTTGGATTAACCTAGACCTATTTGCTCATACTCAACCTATAAGAACACTATATTTAAAAATTAAATATGACTTATAGGTCATACACATAATCCTCAATATGTTCTACTCATCAACCCATCCACTAGGCACATTATCTCTCTTCTCTTCTTCGCTTCAATTCTCACTACTCTCACACAAGCCTAGAAATCTTCTTGATTTCACTATATATATATAACCTTCATTATAAAAGAAATATTTTTCAACCATTATAATTGAATTAACCCTTTAATTATTATTTCACATCAAGACATAACTCAAAACAGTCTTCATATGTTGGCCACATGTGTCACCCTTAACACCTTTCAATTAGGCCCTTGTAGCCCTTATAGGGCTCATGAAGACCTATTCACCTATTTAGCACTTCATAAATTAAAAAAATAACATATGACCAATTTAAATTGCATAGGTCTACTCCACATGACCCCTTTGTCATTATTTAATGCTTACAGTCATTATTTCACTCTTCTGTGCAAGCTTAATCATCTCAAACAATAACCTTGTTCATTGGGACACCATGAACAAACACATAGTCAACTTATTAAGATTTTTTCATACTTAATGTCAATTGGTATAGATTCCAAAAGTGACATATATCATCTAAAATTATTCTATAACATTTTCATCTTTAAACATTGAGATACCAATAAACACGACTCAATTACCCTTCTCGGGTTATTGGTAGAGCATACATGAAAACATAGTAGAATTTAAACCTTCATAAATTTGAATGTATAATATTTTAATATATTAAAATATATATTTCCATATTTTTCTTGGATTCCTTTATAATTTTTCTTTTTATATCATTATCATATTCATCATGGATCAAAAGTTATAGCCAAAATACAGAGCACTAGTTTTTCCCTTTACAAAATTCAAATGACAATGGTCAAAGTTAAACCTAAGACACCATGATATTATCTTGTGTCCTTGATACTTAGATAAATTACACACCATTAATATTATTTTAATTATTTTGGTCTTTATTGATGTTAAACTGTAAATAGGTTGATCACTTTGACTCCACTCGCACCATCTATCTCAATCGTATGGTTAAATGTGAACCATTAGATCCTTATCCTTTACCTTTGTTCAATGTTAAAACTCAAAAAATTATTACCATATCACTTATTCCTGAAATAATTGAGTGAGTTAAGTAATTAAATATTCTTGAGAGTTTCTCAAACATTATCTTTTACAAATTTGACTTAGTATGGGAACTTTTGCAATATATTTGTAAGGTTAAGTTTGTACCTTCATATCTTTAGCTTCGCTTAAATGCATGTCCTAATGTTTGGACCATATAATATCCTTTAAAATAATAATTTAAAAATGTATTAATCATCTCCATAAACCTTCTCACATGTGAGATATAATGCCATTAATCTTCTCACTCAGATTTTTCTGCCATAGAGCGAACTATGTCTATAACTACATGGAAGGACAACTTTGCACATGCATGTATTTTGATGTGCTTTATTGCATGACCTAAAATTTAGTACATATTAACTAGGTAAAAAATTTAACAATCCTATATGATCAATTTATCTTCAAATTAACACATGTGTGAAATATGACTGCATCAAAATGCCTACTTAACTTTTATTACCACAAGAAAATTTGGCCAAGTATGGGAAAATATTGTCAAACTACTTAGGAGCCCAACTTTGCACTTTCATATCTTTTGTCATTCTTTATCACATGACCTAAAATTTATTTCATAAAAACTATGAATAATATTAAATAAACCCATGTGACTATTTCCTCATGACATCTCCATGTGTATGGATGTTGACATCATCAACATACTTATGTGGCTCTATCTGAACATAGAAAACACTATCAAAATTCCTGAGAGCCCAACTTTGGTCCTACATATCTTTGACTGCACTACATCACATGACTTGAGAATTGGATCATATTAACTTGGAACTAATATTATCACAACCATATGACCAAATCTACTTGAATCATCCACATGTGGCAATTATGACATCATAAAATTACCTACTTAGATTTTTTGTCACTGGATCCAAATCATCTAGATGAAAACTATGAACTACTAGATGAATTCTAATTATGAACATAATTTATCTAATCATCCTTGACCTTTGATAAATTTTTTTCACATGCTCAATAACTTTTAATCATCCCTAATCATCTCTAAAGATAAAAACTCTAAAGATCAACCAAGCCTACTTCAATCATACTAGGATAAGCATATTACACACTTTGTTATTATCACTAAAACTATGAAGGCACTTTATCCACTCAGCTAGATACCTCCATGACATCACAATGACATTATTGACAACTACCCAACACCAATATCCATATTGGAGGCAATCAATTTATTTCTAGCCTATGAAGGATTCAATGGATTTAAAGTATACTGGATGGATGCCAAATATGCCTTTTTGAATTGAAATTTGGAAGAAGTGTACATTAAGAAACCTAAAGGGTTCTCTCTAATAGATAACATAGACTATGTTTTAATATTATAAAATAATCTTTATTGTCTAAAGCAATTTCTTAGAGCTTGGTATATTAGGCTAGATAAATATCTACTAAATCAAGGATTCAAAAGAGTGGTTTCAGACAATAATCTATACATCAAGATAGAAGATGACCATCAACTGATAGTAGTTATTTATGTCGATGACATCATATTTTGTGGAATTAATGAAAAAATGACAAAGGCCTTTGCAAAAGTGATGAATAAGCAATTTGAGATTTCTATGGTAGGAAAACTATTATTCTTTCTTGGGTTACAGATCACTCAATTTGGAAAAGGTATATTTACCTCACAAGCCAAGTATATTAGAGAGATGTTGAAATTTTTTGAGATGGAATATTGTGAAGTAGTTGGCACACCCATAGTCACATAATGTAATTTAAGTAAGGAACATGAGTTTTCAAAGGTTAATCAAATGTCTTATAGGTCAATGATTGGAAGTTTGTTGTATACCACTACTTCTAGACTTGACATCATGCAAGTAATAGGTCTTGTGGGAAGATTTCAAGTAGCTCCAAAAGAGAATCATCTAAAATCAATCAAAAAGATACTCAGGTATCTCAAGGGAAATATAGATTATGGATTGTGGTATCTAAAATGCAAATATTTTAACTTAACAACCTACACATATGTAGATTGTCAAGAAGTATAGATGATAGGAAGAGTACTAGTGGATGAGCTTTCTTCCTATAAGGATGCCTAGTATCATAGATAAGCAACAAGTAACCTTAAATAGCTTTATCTACTTATGAGGCTAAGTATATTGAAGCATCTTCATGTTGCACATAGGTCCTATGAATGAGATAGACTCTAAAAGATTATAAGGTGGAATATGATGGTCTAAGTCCCATCTACTATGATAATACAAGTGATATAAGTGTCTCAAAGAACCCTTTCATGTACTCAAGAACCAAACACATTCCCATCAGATATAATTTTCTAAGAGAGTAGGTAAGTGAACAAAGTTTCAATATTTAATATGTTCATACATAGGAACAAATTGTAGACACCCTAACCAAACCACTACCAAAGGTAAATTTTAAACATCCAAGATAGGAATTGGGTGTAATTCCTACCCCTAGAAATCATTGAGATACTTAGGGGAGATAATCATTCGAATTACCTTCATTAATAGGTGATTTTTTCATAGAAGGTATGCATGGTTTGAGGGAGAGTTATTCAAGTTGTTAACTATGTCTAATCTATGTTGAATTATCTAGTAGTCTGAGTTCATTATGAAAGTGACAATTATTGTAAAATATATTTGTCATTAATTTCAATAAGGGAAAAAGATTAAAAAAACATGATAAAAGGGGATATATTAGAAAGGGAGAAATAAAATTAAAGAACCATGTCTAAAAGATGATTTCCATCAAGAAATGGTTGACATATTTTAATAAGTATGTTTGCCATTAGTGACAAAGGGGGAGATTGTTGAGCATTGTCTTTAAGTGTTGAGCTTTGATATTTAATATTTCCATTGATGTCAAATGTTCTTGGTAAAGTAAGTCTTGAAGCTAGGAAAACAAGTATAAATCATCTTTTAATGCTTTGTCTAGACCTTGTGAGATGGTTTTTGTAGGTATCATGATCATATGAGTGAGGTCTGAAGAAGAAATAGTGTGCTCCAAATATCTGTAAATGCAGTTCCAAAGATGAGCATGCCTAGAAGAACACTTGACAATGTTTGATCATAATAATTATTATTTGGAATTATATACTAAGTGCTTAGGACATTGAGAGTGATCAAAAGTTTAGCTCTAAAGATTTATGTATGTAGCTCTCAAAATGCTACAACTGAGCTCTAAAGATCTATAAGTAGGTTTAAATAGGTTCTGTTGAAGTTTTGAAGAAGAGTGAGTATATGAGATCACTTGAGCATACAAAGAGACATTGAAACAAAGGAGAGTTTTAAGGTAAAGCTTACAGGGTGGTTAGAAGGTTAGATTCTAGGTCTAATAAGACTTGTAATTCAAGGCTTAGAAATAAAGAAGAGAGATGGTGGCCAAATGAGGTAAAAGGATCATTTTCAATGACATGGGTGAGTAGGTTAAAATTGACAAAGGTGAGTCAATTTATTTTTATTATGTACAAAAGTTTCATGTTTTCGTTTGTGATAAAAGGCTTGAAAAGTATTTGAAGGTTTATCGAGTGTACAAAATGATGAGTTATCTACCCAAGAAGGTTTTATCAATAATAATTGGCACTCAAGCATCTACATTAGATCCTAAGATATTCATGGTAGATGAGTAATGGTTCTAGCTCAAATTTCTAATATTTTATCTCTTTATGAATGATCATTAAGACTATAAAATGGTCTAAACCCTCATAAAACCCTAATAAGGACCTGATATTGAAGATCTTATTCTAAATAACTCATAAAAGTTTGATATGATCAAATAAGTGATTAGACATTACATTCAACTCTCCTAGGCATATCCAAGTGTGATTGGTTTCTCAGGTGAGTGAGAAGACCCTACAAGAAAGTGCTTTTCTTTTAAAGATTTGTTGTAGTAGATAGAGTTGACCAAGTCAATGTTGCTAAGTGTATGAAGATAAAAGTGTGAGACTTATAGCTATTGTTCATAAATTTTTATGGATAGGTTCTATATCTTAGGTGTGTAAAGTTAGTGATCCAAGTTATCCAGTCACTGAATAGACCTAGTGGTACAAACAATAAAGAAATTAGATAAAAGTGAGAATATGTTTCCTAATGTGTATTCATGTGAGAGTGATGCATTAAAATGCATGATGATTTTTTTTGTTTCTTCAATGATTTTCCATGCTTTTAAATATCTTGAAATTTAGTAAAAGAGGTTGATACATTGAAGCTAAAATGGTTTATCTGATTGAGTAGAGTTGACCAATAGTTTTCATTAGATCTCATGATCTAATTGATTGAATTTGCTTTGAAGATGTTATAATGTCATGTTCATGCATTGAAATTATTTGAATATATTAAATCACATGTGATATTTTCATGTTTCCTTGATTGTGTTTTGGAATCAATTGGTATTTTTGAGTGAACATATTATAGAGAAGTGTTTGAGCATGTTTACCCTAAAGTGAAGCTTCAAATGAATATTGTGATTGTTGGTGTATAATTTTACCCTTGCATGGGTTTTTAATACACCTATTTAATTTATATTGACTAGGAGGATAATTAAGTCTTTATTAGATGAGTGTTGAACCCAAGAGTAATTAATTGTAATTACTTGTTAAGCTTACTTAGGGTATGTCAACATTATGTTGTCATTATGTTGACATACCTACCCACCCACTTAGCTAACCTATTTATAGGACTCTTGTCCAAGGAATTATATGTGTATTAGTGTGGAGTGTTTGGTTTCTCATTCTAAGCCATTACCGGATTGAGCATTCAGTGAGGCTTGTGAATCTACATGGCCCTTGCACCATTTCTATAGTGTGAATTAAGCCTTATGCATTGTGCTACTTAGTTAGGAGTTGTGTAAGCTGTGAGTGTTAGAGATGTGAGATTAGTGAGATATAATCTTTGATTCATTGTAATTCATTCCATCTCCACCTCATTTTGATTACATATATTTTAGTTCTACTCTCTTCTATTTCTAACTTCAATAGTTGTGTGTGTTTGCTCTATAGTCACTGATCTTAGACGTTTAATTCTAGATTATTCTCACATATGGTATAATCTCATCCTATAATCAAGGATTGATATAGTCTTAGCGAAATTTGGAAGGAACAGAGCTACAAAAGGCAATCATGTTAGAGATACACAAATAGGTTATATTTTTATAGTTACTATTTTTATTGTAATGGATATGGTCATAAGAAAATATAATTTTATAAAAGAGCTAAAACTTTTAAAAACAAGGAGAAGGAAACTCATCCAGAGTCAAGTAGGACATCGACATGCCCACATAGATATCCCACCCTTTTGAGGTGAGGGGAATGATATGTTATAGTCACCTTATCTCAAATGGATAAGATAACCATGACATATTTGTATCATTCATGTAGTAAAGAAGCATATAAGGGTATCAAGTCTAAGTAGATGTATCAATTAAGCTCACAGTATCAAATGATAACAAGCCCAAAGATTCATGAATCAAAAGGTGAGAGTACAACTATCTCAAAAGAGACAAAGGGTAGTGGAGGAGGTGTGATGTAAGTCTTAGTTGGATCTCCAAAAAGACTCTGAAGAGTACTCCAAATAGTGGAGGGGAACTCTATGTGTTATACATAGTGATGAAAATCCCATGAAATATGTAATAACAAGTGACTATAGACATAGTCACAAGAGTTGGTCTAGTTATTGTATTGACCTAGGTCAATAGGAGAAGGAATTTGTCCATATAAGAATGGAATAAGTTCATGTTCTTTGAGAGAATGTTTTATCTATATACACCATTAATCATATTTATCCTTCCAAATAAGGATAACTAGAGATGAAATAACACTCCTCAATAAGAATCTCTCAAGTGGAGTCGGCATGACCTCAAATGAGAGTAATAATACACACTTTAGAGATAGACTTCAAACAATGCTAAAAATGAGTCCAGTTAAGTAAGATAAATCTATGCACAAGTGATAATGCATGCTCAAATGGACAGTAGGCTATTTTAATAATGCATCTAATAATATAAGAGCAATCTGTGCAAGAAGTCACTAAATGAGCACAAGTAACAGTTACAAAAACTGAATGTTCACATGAAATAATGTAGGGCCCACACTAATGTCCCCAAGATAATACATAGTGACCACCTATGTTTGTAATAAAAAATTATGCTTAATGTGAGAACATCAAACTTAACTAAAAATATGTATAGACATGTATGAGCAAACAATGCACAAGTGATAATGCATGTCTCAATAAATAGGCATTAGATTCAACTAACAATGAATCCATGATAATAAGTAATTAGTGAAATTGATCAAATTAGTAAACATAAAATGAAAACAAGCCAAGTAGGAGGATGTCAGACTCTACTGATAATGTATATGTGGAGAAGTAAATGTGTGAACTAGTCAAGTATCCTACCCAAATTTTGGCACTTTATAAAATAGTGTTTTTAAAAGAAATTTGGCCCAGTGTGTGGGAAATAAGAAAATAGACAATTTTTTAAAATATGGTACTCAATTTTGAGTTACCATTTGCAAGATATTAATAAAATGATTTCTCATAAATAGGCCTATGACTAAAAACATGGACTTGAAACTTTAAAAAAAAGTATCTTTGGGTGAGGTGAAATGTGTCTTCCAACCACTTTTTGGAACCAACACTGAATGGTGGATCTTATCACATTAACAAAAGTCAAGAACCACCTAACCCAGTCACCCTTATGTTTGCTTTTCTGAAACAACCTCTTAGAAGGTGTTTTAATTAAAAACTTAAAAATCTATTTAATCAAAATTAAAAACATGCTTTTCTTTTAATTCTTTTAGGGCATTTTCAGGGTTTGTGTTGAATTTTTATCAAAGATAAAAGGAAGTGTATAGCTCTACCAATGTTGGCATAGGTCTGCAAAGAGAAAAAATCAAGGAATTCAAATACCTGATGGAGCTGTAAGTAGGAAGAAGATTTTGGTTTGTGATGTAATGATCTAGGCCTATAATTACTCTATCTATTCATGGAGACCTCATAGTTCCCACTACAATGCTACTATCCATTGGGGTTAGAGATGGGTCATCTAGGCACATGAAATCAATTTCAATTTTACCTCACTTTTGATTTAGATTTAGAAAAAGACTCCAATCTCAACAAATGGCATTTTCTTCCCCTTCCTCTCTCTTAATAGCCAATACAGTAGCTCTCAAGAAGTTGATCTTTAACACAAAAACCACTATTGTCATCCAATGTAGGCTTGAGATTAGACAATAAACATTCCAATGTAGCATGGCAAATTTAAGATGCCTCAATTAAAAGAGACTCCAAATGCCACCTTTTATAGAGCCATTGTAGGTAAATATAGTAGTTTGATCTCATCAAATCTTAAAAACCTTGCTTCAAGTCCTTTAATGCCTTCTACAGATCTGAAATGGATCCAAAAGAATAATGCAAGATCTCTCAAAGTCAATTGAAGACAAAATGAATTTGGCAATAGTCAACTCACCATTATTGAAATCTCACCTGAATGTTTCCTTAAATGGATTGTAGTTGTGTATCTAGAAACCTAGCTCTGTGCCTATGGCAAAACAATCGAAATCTTCATTAAAGCCTACATATAATAAAGCAATTTCAAGATTAATAGTTTTTGAGTGTTTGTTGGGGAGCTCATATGGATGTGTGATGATGTCATTGCCATTAATGGATGGAGTTATCAATTGAATTACATATAAATTAAAATGTCCATACTCTATAATTAATACCATAGGAAAACTCCCAAATCACTCCCCAGTACCAAAAACACAAAATAGTCTCCTTCCAATGCAAATTGGATCCTCCCATATCTAAAGTAAATAAGGAGAAGAATCTAATGTAGTAGTTTTCTCAAATATTGTAGAAAAGACCCCTATAATTTTTTTTGATTGCTTAGGTGATCAAGGGATTTTAACAAATCCAAAAGTTTTTGAGATTTTTAATTCAAAACAATCTCAAAATTTCATAAGCCCTCTAAAAATTTGATGAAGAATATGAAAAATAAACTCTAGATTTCAATAGTGAACAATGAAAAATAATGGTGTTCGATACAAGATACCTGGAGCTCTAATACCATGTGAGAATCATCTAGAATTAGACATCCAAGACTAATGACTATAGAGTGAACACACACAACTATTAAAGCTAGAAACATAAGAGAGTAGAACTTTAATAGATGTATTCATAATGAGGCTGAGATGGAATGGATTATAATGACTCAAAGCTTACAACTCACTAACCTCATATCTCTAATGCTCATAGCTTACACAACTCCTAACTAATTAGCACAATGCACAAGGATTATAGTCACACTAAATGCTCAAGTTAGTAATTGCTTAGAATGAACAACCAAATCTTTCACACTACTCCACATATAATGCCTTGGAGAAGAGGCCTATAAATAGGCTGGCTAAGTGAGTGGGTAGGTATGTCAACACAATGACAACATAATGTTGACATAACCTAAGTAAGCTTAATAATTAATTATAATTAATTACTCTTGGGCTCAAAACTCACCTAATAAAGACCTAATTAGCCTCCTATGAAAGCTAAAGTAAATAGGTGTAGTAAAAACCCATGCAAGGGTCAAACTCTACACCAACAGTGATGACATTGAGGTTTATGAATATGTATTTTATTTCCATGGTTTTTGGAAAAATTTAGTATGTCTTATTTGTTCAAGAAAGATTTTATGTATATGTGCAGGCCTTTTATAAGCAGTGATTTGAAAAATGGTTCAAATGGTAGTTGGACCTAAAAGATATTATGGACCTAAAGTAAAGATGGATAAGGTATATTGGAGTGGAATATGACTTTTTACTACTATGTGAGGTGTTTGGATATGATTCAATAAATATCAAAGGGTAACATGTTAAGAAGGCCTATTAGGTCTCCATAAGCCTAAAATAGTAACAAAGGCTAATTGATGAATGCCTGACCTATTGTATTGATTGATTCATTTTTAATGCATGTTATTTTAATATTTTGAGACCTATTCCTGGAAATATAAGTGATTTGAATATGCATCTAACTAAGAAAGATATGATCAAGTGACTTGTATAAAATCAAGGTAGTTTAAGCCTATTGTGTGTGTGCTAAGAGTGGATGCTTAGAGGATCCTAAATGTGTGAGAGAAGAAGAGTAAAAGTAAATGATATATATAATTTGTGAAAAGGAGGCCATTCATACCATTATATAAATGTGATGAAGATATAACCAAGGTTTTGTATATAAGGATAAAGGTCAGAAGACCTAATGAAGCCATGAAGAGGGCTAGTTGAGCAAAGAAGGCTGAAGGCTAGTTTGAGAGGGATTGGAGTGAGTGAGGAGATGAAAGATTAGAGAATAATATATTGTAAAATTAAAAAGTGCTTATAAAGGTGACCAAATAATCAGGGGTTTGAGTTGGTTTTGAGTTATTTAGGCATTGGTACCTCCTTACAAGTGGGTGCTTGCTAAATCCTAGTTGAGTTAGTACTAAGCTAGTTGGGGTTGGTGCTCTATGTGAAGTTGGTGCTTCACTAAATATTTATGTTTATCTTATATGAATTTATTCCATTTTATTTATCATTTGGTTTTATACCCATAGGGATTTTCCCACATAAATTTTGTGTTCATGTGTTTCATGTTATTATGATTTGATAATTATGCTTGCCTAGATGTACATGCTTGTTAGAATGATTCATGAATGGTTAAGTGACATTGAATGAAATTTTTTGAAGAATAATTCATCCTCCCTCTCAAACATCTTATTTACAAAAAATTTACACTAGATATATCCCAAACATTAAATAGGTTTGCCTCTAGCAATAACCTACTGCATCTGCCCTTATAGTCCCATAAAAAAAGTTAGGTCAGTTGTAGGTGTTTTGAGGAGGTCCTAAGTTTAGTAATATTATAAAAATAGAAAACCACTCCCACATATAATGGCCTATCCTTGGTGGATAGGTTCTAAATTTAATATTTTACGAGGTATCCATGACCTGCCCAAAAATATTGAGAAATGCGTCCCCACCTTTTCTCCCTCAAGGGGAAAAATGATTGAAGAACATGTGAAAGCCTATAGAAAATACTTTGGGGATACTAAATGTAGTCCATGAGGATGTAACCTAAAAAATTTTACCATTTACACTACAATATATTACATATGACTAGTTCCTTAATATTGTTGAGTGTTCTATCATATCCTAGAATTCTAGAGATGGACATCATAGAATTTGCATTACCTAACTGGTGCAAAGTTAAAAGCATATCCAAGCATGAATGAATAGATTATGAATAATTATGAAGGGCCTTAGATATATTTCAAAGGGAAATAGATAGACAAGAGGTTATTACAAATTTGACTAAACCATCTCTTCAAGAATACTCTTCTTTTGGCACATCCAAGACTGCTATGGTCTTTGATACATATGATTTTACATTTCTAGTGGTAGAAGATAATGAACCATAGGATGTATTTAATGAATTCCATGATTAATATTAGTTATAAATAAATAATTAAAACCTAATTAATAATCAACATTTCACTACCTCTATACCCCCAAATAATAATGCTAACACTCCTATAGATATGAAGAGCAACAATAATCCACCTCACCCAAAAGAGAGGGATCAAATATAGACCACATAGTCACTAAATAAAGTGGGGTACCATATTGTGGAGGATATGAAGAATATCAAATCCAATATCATCCTACATGAGTTGGATTATATCATTTAGTAGAGGAAGTTACTACCGAGAGCCTTAACCATAATATGTTCTACAGACAAATTCATGACTGCCCAAATGAATGTAATGGTATATAAGGACAAACTTGAGGTTCCAACCTTCCTAATAATATTCAAAAAATTTGGTAATAGTTTACAAAATTATATGGTTTAATCAGGAGCTTTAACCACTATGATATCAATAATCATATGTAAGAAATTGGGACTTACCTAAAATAAATAAAAAAGGGTATTCTTACAATTAGACAAATCTACAATGCCTTGTGTCAAAGAATTGTTGAAGGTACATATATAGTTATCCTCTAAGCAACATTTATAATAAGTTATTATCATACCATTGGTTGACATCCTAGAGTTCTATAGTCTTCTGCTTAGTTAGGATTGGTCAAAAACATTGAATGAACATGTAGCCATTGATTTATCACATATGTGGATATCTCAGAAGGGTGTTGCAAATTACATCAAGATTGATTGAGAGAAAAAGCTAAAATACTTAATCATAGAATACAATGCTAAGAATGATAAGGTAAAATTCATATCCTCACATGATGATATCTACACCTTAACTATCAAACATAGGTCTCAACACCAAGGGTTTAAAGGAACTTCATAGTTATGAACCCTTTACTCTAATGGTGCCTAATAAAATCAAGGATTAGGTGTTAGTGTTGCCTTTATGGACCCTAATTAAAAGTAGTACCTTTAAGAATATAAATTGTAGTTCACTTGCACTAGTAAATGGTTTGAGTATGAAGCCTTGATCTTAAGCCTACAATTTACCTTATGACATGATGTCAAATAGCTATGAGTATTTGGTGACTTAGATATGGTGGTCAAATAGGCTAGAAATAAATATCAATGAAAGTTAGCATAATTAAATAAATACAAACACATACCTAGGACTTGACTGAGCTCTTTAAGGCTTCAACATCATAGCTATTCCAAGAGAGGAGAAGTAAATGGTAGATTCCTTAGCATCCTCACCTACCAACTTAATTCCACTCCCAGAGTCTAATATGAATAAATTTTATGTGGATCTGGTGCCCTACCCTTCAATCCCCAAAAATTTAGAAAATTTCCAAGTCTTCAAGGATGACCAATAAATTATCCACTTCATAAAAAATCGGAGACTTTGAAGAAAAAATTATAGATGAAATAAACTTTAAATGTATAGGATTATAAAACCTTAGGGAGTATGGTGTCATACATATCAAGGATAATAGAATCCCTATGGGGATGATATCTATAGAAAGGATCTATAACATAGGTTTGTAAGCTGATAAACAAAGGTAGCCAAAGATAGACCAGTCTAACTTTGGAAAAGAGAATTTGGAAAATCAAGAATATCATCAATATATTAACATTGGTATGACCTGTACTTATGATGAAAATTAGAATTTGAAGGAAATACTGATGAAGTAGAAGGATGTGATCACTTGGACCTATGAATACTTAAGGACTTTTCATCGCAAGGTGATCAGTCATACTATTCCCTTAAGTCTTATTAACAGACCCTTTAGACAATGTTAGAGATACATAAATCCTATCTTATAACCTTTAATTTAGATAGAAGCTTAGAAGATATTAGATGTTAGAATTATCTTTTGTATCAGATTTTATACATGGGTGGCAAATTCTATACCTGTTAGGAAAAAAATGGAAAAATAAGGTTATGTGTTAACTTCAGTAACATGAGCTAATCTTTAGAGAAAGATAAATACTCTCTACCTTATTTGAATGAGTTAATCTAGGCTATGAATGAAACATAAATAATGTCCTTCCTAGATGGTTTATCTAGATGTAACTAGGTACTGGTAGAAGCACATGATTTTATAAAGACCACCTTCACCACAAAGTGGGGGACATGCTTATAATAGGATGCATTTTGGCCTCATCAATGTCAGGGTAACATTATAATGTGCCATTGACCATGTGTTCCAAGGATGTATTGTTAAGTGTGTCATTATATATATGTATGACCTCACTATGTTCTCCAAAAATAATATAATTCATGCAAACCACTTGCAAAAGGTGTTTGATAGATGCAGGATATATGGAGTGTCTTTCAACCAAAATAAAAGTAGCTTTGGGGTGGTAGAGGGTAAGTTAATTGGACACATCTTCACCTAATAATGAATTTAGTCAATCTAGAATAGGTTTGAGCCACTCCAAATTTAACACCTCTCAATAGTAGAAAAGAATCAAAATCAATCTTCAATAAGATCAACTTTGTGTGGAAGTTCATCTCTGGGTTTGCTAAGATTATCAAACCACTGAATGCCATGCTAAAAAAATACACAAAAATAGAATAGAAAATAAAGGCAAAGGTTTCCTTCTATAACATCAAGATGACCATTACTCTGTAATGGGCACCCCAGTTGCACCCAAGCTAATCTAAGAGGCTCTTTATGACTCTGATAGATTTGCTGAAATTACCCTTGTTTTTCTTTACAAAGACCAATGCATGTAACATAAATATAGAATTGCAGGCATAGGTACACATAGTTGAAATAGCTAACACACTATATTTTTATTAGTTGTAAAATGAGTAGATGAGTACAATGCCAATCACTTGGTGACTTCACTAAATCTACTCTTGAAATCGTATGAACATGATTTCAAGTAGATATCCTAAAATGTGCCAAAGGTGCTTCATTCATTCTCTGACCCACTGAAATACAAACTCTACAACAAAATATATAGACTCTATAGGCTGAGATCTATGGACTCCACAGGCTTGAAATCTACAGACTCTATAGGCTGAAATCTATGGACTCTGCAGGCTGAAAATTATGGACTCTATAGGCTTGAAATCTATGGACTCCACAAGCTAAAATCTACAGACTCTGTAGGCTGAAAACTATGGAATCTATAGGCTTAAATATATGGACTCTGTAGGCTTAAAACTATGGACTCTATAGGCTTAAATCTATGAGCTCTACAGGCTTAAATCTACAGACTCTACAGGCTTAAATCTATGGACTTTGTAGAAAACTACAGACTCTATAGGTAGAAACTATGGACTATGCAAAAAACTATAGACCCAATAGGTAGAAATCTATGAACTCTGTAGACAAGAAACTATGGACTCTACAGGTAGAAACTACAAACTATGCAAAAAACTATGAACTCAATAGGTAGAAATCTACAGATTCTACAGGCAAGAAACTACAGACTTTGCAAGCATAAACTTTAGACTTTGTAGAAACTATGGACTCACCTAGCTATATACAACTACTATAGTGATCTTGCTACTATAGTGATGTGCTCCTACAATGGCACATCAGCTATAGTGATGTGGTTGCTACAGTGTCTAAGAGCACAAACTCCAAAGACCAACCCCAAGGATTGATGTCTAGAGTGATACAAATGAAAAGGATGTTCTCAAATGCCCAAACAAGCTGCAAATGCAACAATTATTTTCTTCTTATCTAACCCCCCTTAAAGAAGCCATAAGCACTCCCCTTTATCCTTTCTCCAACGGGAAACTCAACTCACTTGAGCAATGTGGGATAAAGGATGTGAAATAGTTCCTTATATAGTAAATGTTTAAAGTGACAATGTCTTTTAGCTAGGTTAAAAGTTACCCTTTTATAGCAGTTTAGGCCCCCAGAAATACTAGCAACTGGACTCTAAATGGTGTGAGTGATAGCTTTCCAGAAAGCTCTCAGCAAGGAGCATCAAATCTAATCATCAAAACTTACCTCCATTGTGTCTTAATAGCTTACTACAAAAAGTAAGCGTACTGGAAACTGAGTAAGCCCAGCCACTAAAATGGGGACATTACAGTTTACCCCCCTTGAATTTGCTTGTCCTCAAGCAATCTTAGCCCAGCCTGCTGAATAACTTGCTCACCTTCCCATGTAGCATCCTCTTTTGATAGGTCTTTCCATTTGACTAGATACTCCTTCACTATGCTATTTTTGAGTTTCCTCTCTCTAGTGTCTAGAATACCCTCAGGCTCTAACACGAGCCTCCCTTCCTCATCCAAAGGGGGTAAATCTATAGTAGGCACTACACTCTGACCAATGGCCCTCTTAAGTCTAGACACATGGAATACATTGTGCACTCGACTGCCCTCTGGAAGCTCAAGTTCATAGGTGACTTCACCCATTCTTTGAATCACCCTTTAGGGGCCATAAAATCTAGGCTTAAGCTTCTATGCTCTACTCTTCTTGAGTGATGACTGCCTATATGGCTATAGCCTCAAATACACCATGTCCCCTACCTCAAAACTATGCTCTACCCTATGTTGATCAAGATATAACTTCTGCTAATTTTGGGCCTACCGTATATTCTCTTTGAGTGCTCTCAAGATATATTGGCTATCCTTTCATAGGTCTTTATATTTGGGCACTCTGTTGTCCCCCAAAGCCATATCCATGAAGCTTGGAGCTTCATACCCATATAATGCCATAAATGGGTTCATCCTAATGGTCATGTTATGTGTGGTATTATAACAATACTCCCCCATGTGTAACCATTTAACCCAAGCTCTCTACTGTGTAGTCACATAGTTTCATAAATAACCCTCCACCCATTTATTTACTATCTCTATCTACCCATCTATCTAGGGATGGTAGCTCGTACTAGGTGTAAGGTCTGTACCACATAGCCTGAACAACTCCTACCAAAAAGTGCTCATCAACATGTTATCCCTGTCACTGATAATAAATCTCGGTAACCCATGTAGCCTAAAAACCTCCCTAAAGAACACATCTACCACCTGAGCTACTGTATAAGTAGAGGGAATAGAAAACAAGTGAGAAAACTTTGTCAATCTATCTACCACCACATAAATGCAATCTCCTCCATACACTCGGGGTAGGCCAGTGATGAAGTCCATAGAAATGCTTTCCCACTTTTAGTCTGAAATGGGCAAGGGCTGTAGTAAACCAGCAAGAAATGTGTGCTCTTCCTTAATCTATTGAAAAACTACACATTCCCTGACATGCCTTTGAACATCATCCTTGAGCCCTCTCCATGAGAACTGCTCTCAGATCTGCCTGTAGGTCTTGAAGACCCTTGAATGCCCAGACGTAGGTGCATCATAAAATGCCCTCAGTATCATCTCTCTTAAGGGTGATGATGGAATTAAATAAATTCTATCCTGAAACCTGATCAATCTAACTATCACTTCATAGTGATCATCCTATATAGTGTCTGAAACTAGTCCCAAAGCCCAAGCATCCCCAACATATTTTGCTATAATCTTAGCCCACCAATCTCTTAAAATCTCTGCAAGAGCACAAATGTGTGGTCTTCTGGATAAGGTATGAGTTACTACATTCTTCTTTCCTTTGACAAACTCAATGTCAAAGTCATAAGCTTGCAATTTAGTGACCCACTTCTGTTGCCTATCATTCAAGTTTCGCTGACCCATGAAATACTTTATGCTATTATGATCCATCTTGATCACAAACTTCCCTCCAACCAAGTAGGATCAAAATTTGGCCAAGGCATGCATGATGGTTAACATTTCTTGATCATAAATAAAATAGCTCCTCTCCACCTCTCAGAGCTTCCTACTCTCAAAAGTAATGGGATGCTTCTCTTGCATCAATACTGCTCCAACCCCGTCACCTGAGGCATCACAATGTAGCTCAAAAGGCTTCATGAAGTTGCATAGGGATAGAACTAGACATGAAGACATCATTCACTTGAAATGTTCAAAACACTATTACACTACCTCTGTCGATACAAAAGCCCCCTTCTTGGTGAGGTCTGTTAATGGTGCTGTAGTTTGTGAAAAGCCCTTCACAAATCTCCTATAAAAACCACCTAATCCAAAAAATCCTTTGAGTTGTGTAAGGCTAGTTGGAGTGGGCCAATCAACCACTACCTTAATCCTTTTTGGATCCACTCGAACTCCTTCAACATTGATAATATGGCTGAGGTAGACTAAATTGGTCATGCCAAACTCACACTTTGATTCCTTAGCATATAGTGACTCCTTCTCCAACATGACCAACACCTCCTCTAATTGTTGTAGGTGCTCATCCCACGTCCTACTGAATACCAAGATGTTATCAAAGAAGATCAATACAAATCTTTGGAGCTACCCTCTAAACACCTAATTCATACAGCTCTAGAAGGTAGCTGGAGCATTGGTTAACCCAAATAGCATAACCATAAACTCAAAGTGCCTGTAGTGACACTGGAAGGTAGTTTTTTCTATGTCCTTCACTCACATCTTGATCTGATGGTATCCAAAACATAAGTCTATCTTAGAGAAATATCATGCTCCATGTAACTCATCAATCAACTCATCAATCCTAGGGATGGGGTACCTATTCTTAATTATCTTCTTACTGAGAGCTCTATAGTCAATACACATATGCATTTTCCCATCCTTATTTACCAAAACAACCATTGAAGCAAAGGGGATTTTTTTGGGTCTAATATGCCCCATCTAAAATAGCTCCTTTATTGACTTCTCTATTACATCCTTGTGCTTTTTTGGATGGTGGTAAGGTGTGATGATGACTGGTTTAGCCCCTCCTCTAGCTCGACAACATGCTCTATACCCCTCTCGAGAAGAACCCCATCGAGAATGCTACCAAACACCTTATCATGCCTAGAAATGACCTCCTGTACATTTGGGTGATAACTTTTCACTTGCTACCCTGTAGGCATAGGCATGATCAAACATTTAGTTGCCAACTTGACATCGTCATGTCTGAACAACCATTCCATCCTTTTCAAGGATACCACCCTGAGCCCCCCATTAGGTAAACCTCAGATCACCACCTTCCTACCCTAATGTTGAAATCTCATCTCCAGCATAGTCAAGTTAAAGGTGAATTCTACTAGAGAAGCCATCCATGTCATTCCCAAGATGACATCATAATCACCCATGTCAACTATATAGAAATAATCCTCCAACTCATAATATCCTCCCAATATGATGCATAGTTTTGAAATCTTCTAGGTGCATAATAACTTGTGGCCATTGGCCACCATGACTCTGAACCTTATGTGCTCTTTGATCTAAAGGCCTCTCTTGGCCACTAGCTTTGCATTGATGAAATTATGTGTTGCCCTTGTGTCGATCAAGGAAACCACATGATGCCCCTAAATCATCCCTCTTACCTTAAAGGTAATGGCCTTCTAGACACTTGCCAACTGAGAAAGAGACTTCTCATCATCCAAACTCTCCTCAGCAGTGTTATTGCCCTGACTAGAATCTACATCTAAATGTTGCCCCTTGTCTTTAAAAGGTGATTCATCTACTAAGAAATACTCCATGGGTTTAGCCTTCACCTTAAGTGGACATTCATGGGAAAGACTCCATGGCTCCCTACAATGAAAACATAGTTTTTTCTTCCTGAGTTTGTTGAGGGTATCACTATCCAACCCTTTAGTTTCCCCCTTAGGCCATTGAGGGTCCTTCTAAAACGTCTTCCTTTCCTTATCCTTCCTAAAATGAGAGTTCTTAGAGTGGAGTTTACTCCTGTAGGAAGAAGGTGCTAGGTCTCCTATTTTCTTAATAGCCTCTTATAGAGAAGAGGGGTTGTGTCCCTTTACCCACCCTCACAAGGGATTGTAAAGCCCATCCATGAAAGAACAACTAGTCTTCTTTCTGATATATCCATCACCAATACTGCCAGCTTTTGGAACTCAATGATATAGGCCTCCATAGAACCCCACTATTTAAGCTGAGCTAGCTCTTTGAAATGCAATTCTGGGTCCTTAGTATCAAATCTATAAATGAGCCTCTCCGTAAACTTTTCATAAGTATCTATCCAGCTATGGCCAAGCATGACCATACTATGGTGCCACCACTCGTGGGCACTCCCATCCAAGTGTAATGCAAGATACTTAATTGGATCCTCCTTAGGCATGGGATTAAGCTGGAAGTAAGTGTCTAATTTCTAGACCCACATTCACCCTGAAGTCTTCCCTGTACCATCATAGTATGGAATGGACAACTTTCCCAACTTTTTCCTCATCTTGTAATTTTGTTGCCTATTCCCTCTTATGGGCATATGCTTGAGTCTAACATCCATATACTTCCTGAAGGACATTTCACCTTGAAAATATAGCCCATCATTTCTCCAATCCTCTAGTGTTTGGTCTTATACCTCCGGTTGTGTAGGACTAGTGTTATCCTTTTTATTCTATCTCAGAGGGAATTGTGGCATGAGTGGCCTTGTAGAAGAAACTACTCTAGCATATGTTTGGGATCCTCTATTAATTGATGCATCTCCATTACCTCCATTACTTGGTCCACCTACTTGGTTAGCATTATTACCCTAGTTGGCATTATTGCCTTGATCTGCTCTAGTCAGGTGTTGCATAACTGCTAGAGACATCTACTAAAATGTTGTCTGTAGCTCCCTTTACCCCTTAGTAAGATCATTGAGCATCATCCTAGTGATGGGCTCTTCCCCTTCCCCATCTCGGTCACCCATGGCTGGTGTTGAAAAGAGCTCACCCTCCTCCTTAATTTTTAAAAAAACTTGTAAGTCTGGGTTAGTCCAATTTCTCCTTAAGAAGTACTGATGTGTGGGATGTATGAAACCTCACATGATGGCAGGAAAATAGGCTCTGATACCACTGTAATGGGCACCGTGATTGCACCCAAGCTAATCCAATAGACTCTTTATGACTTTGGTAGATTTTCTAAAATTACCCTTTTTTCCATTACAAAGACCAATGCATGTAACATAAATATAGAATTGTAGGCATAGGTACACATAGCTGAAATAGCTAACACATTGTATTTGTATTAGTTTCAAAATGAGTAGATGAGTACAATGACAGTCACTTGGTGACTTCACTAAATCTCCTCTCAAAATCATATGAACATGATTTCAAGTATATAACACATGCCAAAGGTGCTTCATTCATTCTCTAACCCACTGAACTATGAACTTTATAGCCAAATCTATGAAATCTGCAGGCTGAGATCTACAGACTCCACAAGCTTGAAATCTATGGACTCTACAGGCTAAAATCTACAAACTCTGCAACTGAAAACTATGAACTCTATAGGCTTGAAATCTACAGACTTTGCAGGCTAAAATCTATGGAATCTATAGGCTAAAAACTATGGACTCTACAGGCTTAAATCTACAAACTTTATAGGCTTAAAACTATGGACTCTACAAGCTTAAATCTATGAAATCTGTAGGCTTAAATATATAGACTATGTGGGCTTAAATCTATGGACTCTATCGGTAGAAACTATAGACTATGCAGAAAACTACAGACTCAATAGGTAGAAATCTATGAACTCTATAGATAAGAAACTATGAACTCTACAAGTAGAAACTATGGACTATGCAAAAAACTATGAACTCGACAGGCAAAAATCTATGGACTCTATAGGCAAGAAACTATGGACTCTACAGACATAAACTTTAGACTTTACAGAAACTACAGACTCACCTGGTTGTTACCAACTGCTACAGTGATCTTGTTGCTATAGTGATGTGCTGCTATAGTGGTATGGCTACTATAGTGGCATAGTGGCTACAATGACATGGCTACTATAGTGGTTGAGAGCACAAAATCTAAAGACCAACCCTAAGGATTGATGTTTAGAGTGCTATAAATGAGAAGGACATTCTCAAATGATCAAATAAGCTGTAAATGCAATAATTCTTTTCTTCTTATCCAACCCCCCTTAAAGAAGCCACAAGCACTGCCCTTTATCCTTTTTCCAAGGGGAAACTCAACTCACTTGAGCAATGTGGGATAAAGGATGTGCAATAGTCCCTTATAAAGTAAATGTTTAAAGTGACACTCAATGTCTTTTAGCTGGGTTAAAAGTTACCCTTTTTTAGCACTTTAGGACCCTAAAAATACTAGCAACTAGACTCCAAATGGTGCGAGTGATAGCTTGCCAGAAAGCTCTCAACAAGGAGCATCAAATCCAATCATCAAAACTGACCTCCATTACATCCTAACAACTTACTACAAATAGTAAGTGTTGTGGAAACTAAGTAAGCCCTGCCACTAAAATGGGGACATTACATACTCAAGACCTAATGTTGATTCATCATGACTTCACCAAGGACTTCTACCTGTACTCCTTCACTTCAAAACATACCATTGCCATAGTAATCACTCAAAAGGAAGATGACAATGAATGCCTAATCAATATTATAAGTACTAATTTAAAATAGGTAGAACTAAAATATTTGATGATAGATAATCAAATCTATGCCTTGATCAAATATTTGAAGAAGTTCAAGCATTATATATTGATAAATAAGACATATGCTATGGTCCCTAACCTTGCTATCAAGCCCACTCTTAGTTAGAATGAGTTGGGTGAAAGAAGAGGCAAATGGATGTCCAAGTTTCAAGAATTTGACCTATAAATTAGTCTAACCAAGATAGGGAGAGGATAAGGGATAATCCATATAATAATGGATATAGACCCACACATTCATGTCAAGCAAGTCAATGAATTCCAAAAAGCTGAAGGAGAGTGGTATGATTAAATCATTCAATGTTTACTCACTAAAGCATTACCCCTTGAGTTGAACATGGAACAAATGTGAGATTTAAGGATAAAATATGCCCACTACGTGATAAAAGGAGGAACCATATACCTTAAAAACTATGAAGGCATTTACCTAAGATGTGTCTCAAAAGAATAAGTTGTAGATATATTAGACAACTTACATAAAAAGTTGGGAAATGGACACCCTTTCAGAATAACCACAACCCACAAGATCTTAAGGATGGGGTACTACCAGCCCAATATTTTTAGATATGCCCAAACCCATGTTAGGACCTACCATGAATGACAAGTTTTTTGAAAAAGGGAGGTGAATATTGTTATGCCCTTGTACCCAGTTACTAAAGTTCACCCTTTTGCATAGTGGGGCCTTGATTTCATTGGGGTAATCAATCCTAAATCATCAATGTAGATTAAGTTCATCTTCAGTATGATATATTATTACACTAGATGGACTAAAGTAGTAACCACCAAGAACACCAGAGCTTATGATGTCAACAAATTCCATGAAGAAAATATATAGATTAGGTTTGGTATTCTTATATATTTGGTCAATGATAATGGACCAACTTTCCATTTAGCTAAATTCACTAAGTAGGATTTTAATGATCATATAATAATTGAGTCCTCCTCAAAATACTATCCCCAAGGGAATGGGGTGGCTAAATATATAAATAAGAACGTAATAGATGCCATAAAAAAGTCAACTTAGGATAAACCAAGAGAATGGTACATATTTCTAAAGTATGCATTATGGGAAGATAAAAAAAGATAGAAGTGGGCCCTCAAGACCCAACCCTTTTTATTATTATGTGGAGAACCACCTATCTTCCCCATTTCTCTTAATCTCTCAACATATTAGTTCATGTAGGTTTATATGGAACAAGATTCACATGGTCAGGTATAGGCTATTGGATATAGTTCAACTCAAATATGCAAGGATGAAGCACTGTAAAGTTTAAGTAGACACTAAAACATTTTCAAAATATGGTTTGATAAAAGGTCAAAGATCAAAGCCTTCAGAATCTCAAACCTAGTTCTTCTATGGGATAAATCCCATGAGAAAAAAGGACAACATGACAAGTTCACTCCCTTCTAGATTAGACCATATCAAGTGTCTAAAATCTTAGGCAAATAATGCTTTCTATTTGAGTGACCTTGAAGGTAAGGATCTGACCTTTCAACTTCATGGGTAGTATTTTAAGCACTACTTTAAGTTTGTCCCCACTAAGTATGTTTCTGAATAAAAGAAGCCATGGTAGAGGTAAAACTTATATTATGCTTTTCAACTTTTAAAGATATCTTTCTTATTTTTTGTCTTTGGATTTCTTTAGGATATTTATATTTCTTTCTAGCTTAGCCTTTCTTATTTTATTAATTTTATTTCCTTAGTTTAATTCCATATTTTATAGAATAGTTTTACTTTATTTCATAACAACCTGATTGTATCTCTTTTTAATGATCAAAATGTTATCCAATCTTCTCTACTTCTTTTACCTACTTGAGCCTAACTACTAAAATCAAGAGAACATGTCCTAAAGGGAAGGGTGAGTGAAAGAAGGAGGCCTAAAATGGAATGCATAAACTGGTTGATTTGTAAATTTTATATGCCTATTATTGAGATTTACAAAATTCATGTATGCAATAAGAGGTGAACCATGGTGATACCACAGTGAAATAATTTTATCAGCTATGTAAATTTTTTTTATCTCATTTCTACATGTAAATTTAGAAAGGTTTCTCATTGATTGGGTAAAACACACCTTCCATGCTAATACTTGTTTTGAGATAATAACCATTGATATTGATGTTGCTGATAGGGACATTCTAGTAAATTTATTTTTTTTGTTTTATGCCTACACCAAATCATGATGGATCCTTACCATCTCTTCCTTTTGTATTCCAAGAAAAAAGGAAAAGGATCAGTTCATCCCAAAAAGTGATCAAATAAACCTAAAATGAAATATAAAGGTGATCAAGACTAGCATGATAAAATAATATTGATGTATCATGCATCATGCAAGTTTAAAAATGGAGAAATGGGGGGAACTAAAGGTATCTATGTTGTGGATCTAAGAATATAGATGGAAGTAGAGAAATGCTTGAGTTACCTCAATTTTTTTGTTTATACTTCAAGGAAACTATTGTGAAACTTACAATTTATTCCAAGTCTTTGATAACAAATCTCAAAAGAAGGATAAAATAAAATCACTCTTTCACACACAACTCTAAGGTATTAGAAAGGCTATTATGTTGCATGATGTTTTGCGAGTTTCTTTCATATATCTAATTTTATTATTATTCTATGGTATGATTTGTGTTCACTATATAGTCTCTAACTAAATAATTTGGGTCCTTGAACACTCTAGAGTATTCCCCCTGTAAATCACCATTTATTACACTAAACATACCCCACTCTAATTTTTTTTGAATAGGGGCCCATTTCATCTTGAAAGGAACTATCTATGGTGGGTGAATCATTTATTGATGTTTATCATGTGATTAACAATGATAGGGTTTCCTAAGCATTCTTATGCTCAAGTTTCTAGTTAATAGTATACTTTCCTTAATGTTAGTGGGATTTACTATTATCCTAGCTATCCAAGTTTTCATTATTTCTTATACTCATGCTAACCTATTAATGGCCTTCAAAAATTTACAAAGTGCACAGGTTACTCAAGATCATTCCTGACATTCCTATTTTTGGCACTTATATTAAACACTCTTATTCAACATTTCTATTCATAACAAAAGTCCCTTAGAACTTTTTTCCATCAGGTATTCTATGCCAAATTGAATCTCTCAAGTTTTTATTACCTTCTACCTCCTCAAGTCTTCTTGCCTTGGTGAATTTATATAATTTGGTGTTTAAAGAAATTAGTATCACCCAATAATAAAACACTAAATCATAGTCATCCTAGTACTCATACACTTTTAGAAGAACTTTCGATCAAGTGAAGTGGAATTTTTTTTCCAAGTGTCATAATCTTGGTCACCTAACAACTGACATTATCAAAGTTTCAAAGTATATAAATCCTAAGAAAGTGGATAAGTGATAGCTATCCACATGTTCAAATACTATGGACCCATGGTCATCAAATCATTCCAAAATTTTCAAATTCTTCTGGGCAAGTAGAGTGTCAAGATGATGACATGTGTCATCATTCCATTCACCTAGAGTCTACACAACAAATAGAAGTAGTGAAAAAATTTAGGCAAGTAGAACACCAAGATGATTAAAAGTGTCATCATCCCAATCACCCATAGCTTACATAAATATGAAAGATGTTATAATACCCTTGAAGGGATTAGGATCTTAGGATTTCACCAAGTATCACCATCCCATGGGTTTGAGATATTAATAGTCATAAAGTGAGGCAATGAAATAACCATGAGGTAATGTGGAGGTGAAAATTTTCCACATGTCCCAAAAAATATGTGTCTAGCAATGGCTAGGAAATGCTTGTGAAAGTAGTAGGAGGTCGATAAGTGTTAGACAAAGAATGATGCATCATAAAGAAAATTTAAAATATGAAAATAAAAAAAAGCAAAAAAGAACCAAATCCATTAGCGCCATTAATCTACATGAATTGGCCAATTATATTCAATTCAATAAAACAAGTGAATCTAAGAAGCAATATAAGCAATCATCCATGTCAAGGGAAATCACATTACCATTGAATTAATGACTACAAATGTGAATTCAAAATCCATTTACAACTGAGTATCCATGCAATCCTAGAGAAATAAAAATTGAGTGTATAATAATGGATTCCACTTCAAAGTTACTACCTACCCCCTTTATGTATTCTATTATAGTATTTTACCAATTTAAAAATAAAAAGTTTGATTAAGTGGATATCAATTATGAATTAAAAAACTACTTGGACATCTAAGAGAAAATTGAGGAAATAGAGCCTTATGGCCTGAAGGATCAACTCTTAGTCTTTACACAAAGTGAAAAGATAAGACTTGGTGGTGATTAAATCGGTGGGCCTACACAACATAATAAAAAAACTAGAGGTAATGGCTTACAACAAATTTCTCTATGATTTATTTGTAAACAACAAAAATTCTACATTTATATTAGTACAATATAATAGTAACCTATATCAATGGATGTGCTTTTGCAAAATATTACTGACTACCTCCCCCCGAAGCATCCTATAAATAGTCCAAAATTGACTAATGGATGTTGGAAATCAATGTTACTAGTAAATTCTAGGATGGGCACATGACCAAACTACCTTTAAGATAAAGGGTCTCATTTATACCTTCCCATTTGTCACTTTGAGACTAGACATCAGGATCACCATTGCCTTGTTAAATAGAATCTATGGTTTCTTGAGCATAACTAATGTTAGTGAAGTTTGGATTTGCCTGCTAGATACTATCTTCACCTCCACCAAAGTCATTTCCATTAGGGAAATCATCAGGCTAACTTGGTCTACCAAGTTAGTAGCTCAGACAACTGAGCTGATGGAAAATTTTATATGATGTATTATTTAGTTGATGCCATATCTAGGATAGTCCACTTTAATTTTGAAGAGCCTTAGGAATCCTCACCTGAATATCTTAATAAAAAAATTTGTGATGAATTCAACATCTTTCAAATCCACAAATTTATAAATAACATGACTAGGTTAATAGAGACATTCTATCTAATGGTATATCAGGGCATTTATGGTAAGGATAAGCCTATGTTATAAGATCATATCATAAGGACTCATGGAAGGATTGGTAGATATTGGTTTTACCTAAATTGTAAAATTATTAGAGTGTAGAGAACCAAAGCTCTTCCCATGTATCTTCCTTGGTTGGTACTAGATAAGGTGGTAGAGAAAGAATTTTTTGCTCAATTGGTAGATATAGTGGTGTAAACACCTAAATGTGGCCACTAATAAGCTCTAATCAAGATTTTGGCCAATTTACACTTGGCCTAAAAATACTAAAACATGCTAAATGAGTTGAAATTGATATATTCAAGCACCGATTTTGGCTAGGGTATCATTAAATAGGGCAATACACTTTATGGGCTAGCTAACTTTGATAAGATCATTTTGAGTCAAAATGCCATTTTTGCACCTAGGTGCTCTGGATTGATCTTTACTATCAAAATATTTTGCATAAGACACATGCCTTTGTTGTTTTGTGTTTATAACATCCTAAATGGGATAAATAATCCAACACATCTAACATTATCTTCTAATTCTAATCCATTCAAATTTTGGAATGATAACAAGGCATTATGATCAATTTAAGTAATTTATGCACAAAGTGCTTAATCATGCTTATGAGCTAATTAATCCAAATTAGAGCCTGATCAAGAATTCCAAGGAAACTTGTTGAATAATTTGTTTTGGAAATGAATATTGAATATTTACATCATTAGGTGACCTCATTTCTTAGGAAAACATCCCTAGGCCATAAATGCCATAAATATTAGGATTCATGCCTCCCATGCCTCATCAATACCCTTCATGCATCTTAATTGCCCCTTTTTCCAATGTCATGATGAGGATAATTATAAACTTAATTCCTAAAACTTGAATTAATCCTAAACCACACATCTTCATCTCAGGATGGATGGTTTAGGTTGATTCTAATTAATCTCAAAAATCTATAAATAGAGAAGCCATGAACATCATTTTTAAGTTTAATTTATGCAAAGTTATAATGTAGGATTGGTTCCAAAAGCTTCAAGAAACTAGTGTTACCATGCCAAATTAATTCCAAGCCAAGCCAAGCCATAAGCCAAAGGTGCCAAGGAGAGATGGAGGTAGACAAGATTCTATTGTCAAAGACTTCATGAGCGTAAAGTTGAGTAAGCCACTACTACAAAGGCATTTGGAGCATCCAAGGAAGGTGAAGGAATTATTGTTGTTTTTCATTATGTTTTAGTTGTGTTTGTCATTTTTTTTAATTAATAATCTCACCCTAGTAACTAGGCATGAATATGTTAGCTTAGTGTGTTTATCTATTTGGTTTCATTCACTAACACCATACTAATCTCCTCTTCTTAGTCAAATTCCTAGTTCACATAATGACATGCTCGGTGGGACCAAATGCATCAGACACATGAAGAATATCATTATGCAACTTTAAATCTTCATTTAGATGATTAAAACTCTTGAAACTTGATTTTTTAACTTTGTTTTACCATTTTTCTTTGTCATGGGTTTACATAGTAACCATCATCGGTTAGTAAAACTGTCATCAATTGGCATAGCTGTCATTGATCACTATTGGTATAATAATTATCAGTTAGATAACCATCATCAATTATATAACTGACATTGGTCACTATGTTTTTCTTTAAAAAAAAACATGAGAGATAATAGGCCATTTTAAAATGGTTTGTTTGGGGTCATACGGACTCCATTTTGGATGAATGCTTTTTAAAACACATGTTTTTTACTAAATTTTCAGAATTTGACATTAGTGTAGCTTCAAGTTTCATATATTTTTCAAAAAAAATTGAAAATCTATTTAAATTTTTTCTAATCTAACATATTTGTTTTTGGGGTGATTCCTTAAGGGTAGACAGGTAACCAATAGACTTGGAACTTCTTAAAACATGTTATTAAGACATATTTGGCATGATTTTAAAATGAATTAAGAATCTTGTTTTTGGTTCTTAATGAAACATTTAGGTGCTTAACTAAATTTTTTCATAAGTTAGGCTTTCAAAGTTCACAATATTAAGACCAAGGGGTCAAATGAGCACCACCCAATCTTTCAAATTTGGTGCTTAAAAATGAACTCATCTTTCTAAAAGTTTTTTTGTTTTCAATAGTTGTTTGATTTAGTTTTGTTTGGAAAAAAGAGGGATGCCACATGTATGATCTTCCTTTTGTCCCCTTTAGGGAACCCTTGGAATCAAAAGCACCATTCCTATTGAAAATTTCCTAGTCCAAGGCTTAGAAATAAATTCATCTTAAGCACTCCCAAAAAACTTGTCAAAGTTTGGGTGACCTTGAAAATGACCCTAAAGTCTTTCTATTTCATGCTTTCTTTATATTCATGTAAACCTAGCTTACGAGGGGGACATAATTACCTCTCATGAGTTCTTTATGGAAGCTTTGACCTAGGGTTTCATATCTAGGTATTGACTTCACTTAATCCTTTAGAGTTACACACGGGAGGTATCTACATTTGGACGTCACACTACACTGAGCTAATAATAGGATGTAGTGGCTATAAAAAGGACTAGACCTTTTTACAACTAGCCAATGCCATGGTCACCCAGTTTCTATGCTTGTCTTTTGAATCTTTTGACATGAAAGTCATTGTGTAATTGATTCCCCTAGAAATGTTCAAAGCTTGATAGTTTAGTCAACCCCACATTGTCATACCCTTGCTAGGATTTGGATGATTATACTTAGAGTATTTAGGTCATTTTTGCTTGGTATGTTTTAAGACTAAAACTTGTTTGTTTTTTCATAATCCATGTCAAAATAAATTTATTTATATGCCATTATTTTGTCTAAAGAGGTGTTATGCTAGCCATTTTACACCACACTTGTGCCTTGAAATGTTTTGATGAACTTGTTTATGTGTGTGTCATTTGAGTTGAGGAGGGTAGTGTTATACTACCCAAAACATGTCAAAACCATTTTTTCCTTTAGTATTTAAAACATAACATAGATCACATCATTCAATCATGCTTACATTGCTAGGATAATCAATTTGTGTAAAGACCATTTTACCTTGTATCAAAAATTAGTTATTTCAAACCATGTGATGCATACCATTTAGACTGTTATCTTGTGTCGTCATGTTGTCCAATATTGTCTAGTTTTTTGGTTAGATCCTAGTCTTTAGTTTTGAGTTTTCAATTAACCTTGTCAAGTTTGGATTTAAACATTGATTAATTTCTATTTAGGCCTTAATTTGTGGGGCTGATACATCAATCTTTCTCTTTTGGCTTGCATAAATTTGGTTAATCGATTACCCACATTTGAAAACTATTGATAGTTTGTTTGTTTAACACCTATCCTCATAATTGTTTGTGAATTTATTTGGGAAAACATAGTCTTTATTCAAAGAGAATTTTGTCTTATGCCTTATGCCAACTGATCATGTTTATTTTTGATTTCATGTGCTGAGTTTATGTCAAAGTTGTTTTCAAACTTGTTAGATTAAATAAAATCACATCATACCTTTGTTTAAGTCTATATTTTGACACTATTTGGTCAAAATTCCTAGCATATGCCAATTTGGAGAGCCTAGCTTTTGTCTCTACATTTGGACAAAAGACCTAGCAACTCAACTTTTCCCTTTCCTAGTTTAGACCTTGTTTGGAACACTTTGACCTAGACCTTTGACATCCAGTTTTTTTTTCAGATGCTTGAATTTTTGTGTGTATGACATTTGATGTTATACATTTGATTTTAGAATATTATATACCAAGTTTTAGCACAAATAATTTTGCAGATACAACTCCACTTTTAGACCATATTGGAGATACAACTCCACCCCTTCGACCAAGTTAGACCATGTTTGAACCATTTGTGATTTGGATAGTTTTTAAAAGTTTATAAAACTCTAAGCCTATTTGTTTCAAAGATTTTATCATTTACATGGATATGTCTATCTACACTTATGGTGGAGTCATGTACAACCCAACTTATGATATAATTGCTGCACAAAATCCCACTAGGAACCCCTATAGAGAAAGATTTTCTAAGGAGTTTTATTATTCTCCCTACAATACTCCATATGGGGAACATAGTCAAAATCTACAAAATACAAATAAAGACCTTAATTGGAATGAAGAGGCTTGTGAGGAGGAATTTGAAGATCCAACTATAGATAATGTTGTTTGGGATGCAGTTCCATACCCTATTTTTAATAATCATTACATCAAACATAGTCAAGAACTAGCTTATGAGCCAAATTATGATTGGGATGATATGGTTTATGAGGAAGACTTGGATGCTTTGGCTTATGTGAGTAATTAGGCTCCACCACATCACACCATTACCATTCTAGGACCTAATCCTTTGGCTTATGTGAGCAATCATGTCCATACCACCTTGTTGTTACCATCTCAAGACTTTGTCCTTTGGCTTATGAAAGCCATCATGATATTTGATGCCCTACCATTATCCAAACACAATTAATTCCTCATCTAGTATCAGTCCCATCCAAACTTTAATTGATATAATCATTCAAAGACCAAGCTATGTTCAGAATTGGTATTTTACAACTCATTGGAAATGAAAGCCAAGATAACCAACTAATCCAATATTTTTTTGTTAATTCAACCATTTTTGATAACTCAACCTATGATGAATTACCTATTGATCTTATACTAGTTGTTGATGAGTCTCACACTGATGATCCAATTTTGTCAAGTCACTTCTTAATGATTATAACTACCTTTGTGAAAATCATTACCTCAACCATGTGCCTATTTTTAAGAGCCTCCTATTAATATGCTAGTCTCTAAAGAGTTGTCTCTTGACCTTTTTCCCATCTTAAAGGAGTCCCACTTTGACAAACCAATCTTTGTGGAGACTATTATGCCATCATAGGCTATTACTTAACCAAAACCAAATATTCAACAAGCCATCATTATAATATATTACTCATTAGATGTAGAATTAGAGTTATATTCAGATTCTATTCTTGAACTGACATCAAATTTACCATCAAAATCTGAATCAACATTAGTCTCAACATCAAATTCAAAGTCCCTTGAGTTATCATCAAATTTATAAGAATATACTCATGGTTGTTACAACATTGGTTACATAATTCTCATAGATCAATTTGAATATATTTGTGATCTTTTTATAGTTTTTGAGGATGAGTACTTCAACTTTGACACAAGTTATCCTAGTATCTTCTACAAGGATTATATAGCCTCTCCCCATTCCATTACTATTTTATAGGCCATTACCATCAACCAAAATAGCCATATCATTGACATTCCATCTCCCACCAGTGTCGATTGGGATTGACAAAATAAAACTTTGTTGAACTACATCCATGGTGACATAGTAGTTGAATAAGAGCTAGGAGGCCAAGACCACATTCATATAAAAAAAGAACACTCTTCTAGTAAAATCTTTTTGGAGGCACTAGGAGACAAGAAAAGTTTAAACTCAACATATTATAGTGAAACTTTTTCAAAATCACTAGAATAAAATCAAAGTCAAAATCCAATGTTCATTAGTGAAACCTTTCTGAAGGTGCTATGGGAAAATCAAGACAACTTCATTGGTAAAAACCTCTTTCACGCACTAATAACTGATCACAAAAGTTATTGATTACTTGATGAAGACAAAATTAAAGATCAAATCAACATAGCTTCCAATATATAACCTAATCAGATGGTAGCTACCCTAAATATCAAACAATAGCAAAATTTGGTGGTCCTATCAAGAGAACAAGTCTTCAACCCTACCACAACGAAAGTTATGTTGAATATAGCATCAATAACATTACATGTGATTGAAAGTCTTGATCTTAATTTGTTTCCCAACCATTCCACATTCCATTATCATTTTCCATTCCATTTAACAATCAAGCCTACCATCCATTATTTATCCTTGTTTACCATCCATGGCTACACTTTCTTTTACAGAGGCTACATAGATACCTTATCTCAACATTTGAAGGAATCATAATCAATGACCAAAAAATATCATAACAACATTTTTAGAATCACATTTTACAAGTAGTTATTGATGGAGTAGTTATTTAGATGAGGTGTGGGATAGAAATTAACATGATCAAGTATTATATTTGTATCATTTGTTAATTATGACATTCATCTCCCCATCAGTAGGAATAATAGAATCAAACACCACACCTAGGCCAAAAACATGTACCATACCATTTCATTGTGTTGTTATTTCCATTGTTACATATCCTTTTGCCATTGTCGTTTATCCTACCAATCACCCTAACACTTGGGGGAAACTTTATTACCATTTTATCCAATTTATCAAACCATCATTATCCATAGTAAGACTAGACTATGTTATCCTATCACTCCATTCCTATCTAGACCAAAGCCTATTTTTAGTCATCCTACCCAATCCTATTTTGATCTTCGCTACTCTAGTTCTTCCTACTCTTTTTGCGATGGGATTCAAATCAAGTTTAAATAATCAATTAAATCCATGTTTACAATGATAGTCTATGAAAGTAGTGTGACATTTAATATGGAAAGATATCTTTCATCTTATTAAGTTTGTTTATGTGATCCTGATTATAACCACCTATGGGTAAATTAGTGTCTCATCAGTCTTGCTACTAACTAAAACCACGTATGGGTAAACTAGTATCATTGACCTATGCTGTTGTATCCTAGTTATAACCACCTATGGTTAAAATAGGGGTAACACTTGTTTATCATGCATTTCCACATCACTTTTCATTTGACTAGCCATTTGCCAAATTTGAGAACTTGTTAGGACCTAGTTGGTTTTCCCCTACCTTTTGTGTGGATGAAATTAATATAACTTGAGGTCATTTCAAGACTATGTAGGTCATGCTCAATTCATGTTGAGGTCACCTTATTCCCCCTCTCCATACGCTCTCACCATTTTGTGAGTAGGTATCTTGTCATTATCTAACATGTTAAGATACCTCAAAATGTTAAAAACATTGATAACATTTCAAAAATCCAAAAATATTTGTCTTATCTAAGCCTAGTCAGTTATCCTTGATCCACCTTACTGAGGTATTATCATTATTAAGATGCTTTCTTTTACTTTTATTTTCAAGCTTTTTATTTGTTTGTTTATTTCATGTTGTTTGTTTATTCACTTGCCTATTTGTTTGCTTTCAACACTATTACCTTGAATTAGTCTATATTAATTCATGGGTGATTCCTCAAACACATTATTATTGAGTCTATCCATATTCATACATTGATATTATCATCATGGTTTTTATCATTGGTGTATTGTTTTTGATTGTTTATTGGATCATGAGCTAATCTTTATGCATATTTTTGGATAGTCTTCATGGTGTTCTATCATGAAGCCTACTATCACAAGATACAATAAAAATTATCTTCAAGAATGTCTATAATTGATAGAGATACAAGAGTTTCTCCTTGGTACCTTGACAAATCCTCCCATCCCACCCTTGATCAAATCAATCCATTAGCCATTCTAGTTGTATCATTGCTAATCAGGATGAGGATCGCCTCATTGGTAGGTATAATTGAATCATTAATGCTAATCAATCTTATTCTTCTATTAATCTATTTCATCACTTTGTACCTAATCATCTTTAATCTATATTCCAAGTTATATCTTTGGTTATGTTTACTAATCATCCCTAATTAGGGTACCATCAATTTTAGCCAATCTAGGTCCTCTTAAATGATTATAACCGTCTATGGGAAAATAATTACTTTGAATTTTATTCTTGATTATAACCACCTTTGGGAAAATCATCATCCATTTTACATCAATACATGCAAGTATTTTCTTATTTGGATTAATCTCAACCACAAGTTAATTCCACCATTCTTCTAGTTTCTTTTTGAGGGACCATCCATAAACAAATGTGATGGCCACTCCCTCAAGGGGGCATCATCATAAGCTTCCCAAACACCATTTGGAGCTTTTCTCTTCAATTATCATCTTCTTTTTGGCATATAGGCCTTCTCTCATTTTTTGAGATGTTAATGTGCTTATAGCTTTCAATGCCTTCCCAAACAAGGGAAAATAATAATCATAAGCTTCCCAAACACTATTTTAAGCTTTGTTCTTCAATCATCATCTTCTTTTTGGCATATAGGCCTTTTCTCATTTTCTGAGATGTTAATGTGCTTATAACTTTCAATGCCTTCCCAAACAAGGGAAAATAATAATCATAAGCTTCCCAAACACCATTTCAAGCTTTGTTCTTCAATCATCATCTTCTTTTGGAATATAGGGCATTTTCTCATTATTCAAGAAGATGTTACTGTACTTATATCTTGGAGTGCCTTCCCAAATAGGGGAAAACTATAGACATTTAAATCTGGCCATGAATAACCTCCAATCAGGCTTTTGTCTAATTTTCACCTAAATGTACAATTTGGCCAAAAAACACTAAAACATGGTAAATGAGTTTAAATTGATATATTCAAGTTCTGATTTTGGCCAAGGAATCATTAAATGGGGCAATGCAATTTATGGGTTAACTAACTTTGATTAGATCATTTTCAGTCAAAATGCCAATTTTGTACCTAGGTGATCTGGATTGATCTTTCCTATCAAAATATCTTTCAAAAAATATGTGCCTTTGTTATTTGGTTTTGATAACATCCTAAATGAGATAACTGATCTAACACATCTGACATCACCTTCTAATTCCAAGCTAGTCAAATTTTGGACCAATAATAAGGCATGATGATCAATTTCAGTAATTTGTGCACAAAGTGCTTAATCATGCTTTAGAGCTAATTAATCCAAATTCAAGCCTAATCAATAATTCCATGGAAACTTGTTGAATAATTTGTTTTGGAAATGCATATTTAATATCTACATCATCAGGTGACCTCATTTCTTGGGATGACATCCCTAGGCCATAAATTCCATAAATATCAAGATTCATGCCTCCCATGCCTCATCAATACCCTCCATGCCTCTTAATTTCCCCCTTTTCCAATATCATAATGAGTATAATTATAAACTTAATTCCAAGAAAATGAATCAATCCTCAATCACACATCTTCATCTCAAGATGGATGGTTAAGGTTGATTCTGATCAATTTCAAAAATCTATAAATAGAGAGGCCATGAACACCATTTTTAAGCTTAATTTTTACAAAGTTATAATGCAAGATTGGTTGCAAAAGATTCAAGTAACTAGTGTTACCATGCCAAATTGATTCCAATCAAAGCCAAGCCACAAGCCTAAGGTGCCAAGGAGAGATGAGGTAAATAACCTTCCCTTACCAAAGACTTCATGAACACAAAGCTGAGGAAGTCGCTACTACAAAGGCATTTGGAGCATCCAAGGAAGATGAAGGAATTATTGTTATTTTTCCTTACTTTTTATTTGTGTTTCTCATTTTTTTTGTTACTAAGCTCACCCTAGTAACTAGGCATAAAGATGTTACATTAGTGTGTTTTTGATTTGTTTTCATTCAATAACACCATACTAATCTTCTCTTCTTAGTTAAATTCCTATTTCACAAGTGGATGTCACCATGAGGAATGCCAAATAGGGATCAATCCACCCAACTCCCATAGGTATTAGCTAAATTAAATACACCAGATGGGATCATTTTCACCTATAAAGTAGGCCTAGACATCCTAAAATAAAACTTGTCACCCTACATATAGTGGGATCCTAGGAAAATAGTTAGGGATCACCTAAATAGAATCAAGGTTAGGGTGAAAATTGAGTATGGCCACATGTCATTCCCACCTAACAAGGTGTTCCTAGATTGCCCTCAATGATATAGAAGTTCATACTAGGATGAACAAGGTAATTATCTCAATGGCATTGGCCATACATATTTATTATAATTTGAATGCCACCAAGGAGGATGCTTGAAGGATTTAGAAAATATAATTAAACTTTGGAGCACCATCCCAAACCTCTCTCATAGGATAAAATTCTAGGATAGGAGTAGGTTGGACCAATCCAGGTAGGTTTATATGGGATGTGAAAAAGGAACTCCTCAAGGGTCCCCTTAGCATTCTATCCTAGTGGTCACCGTAGAAATGGAAATCATAGTGTCCATGACTGCTCACCTTACTACCACAACACTAGATTCTACATGTATGGCTAAGCCAAATGGCCCATTTAATATGTTTCCTTTCCCTCCACTCATGGTATCCCAACAAGTAATCTTCCCATATGTCCTTCCCCATTT
>JARHVA010011260.1:0-76097 GCA_037957365.1 Torreya grandis | reverse complement strand
TATGTCTAAATTTACATTTTTTATTTTAACAGTAAAATATGGCTATAAAATAAATAAAAAATAAAAATTTAATAAAGATTTTATAAAAAGAATTTATATTTACATTAATATAAAGTTAGTATATATTTATAATATTTATGTTAATATGAAGTTATTATATATATATATATATATATATATATATATATATATATATATATATATATATATATATATATATAATATTGATTTAATTCTCTCTCTCTCTCTCTCTCTCTCTCTCTCTCTCTCTCTCTCTCTCTCTCTCTCTCTCTCTCTTCTCTCTCTCTCTCTCTCTCTCTCTCTCTCTCTCTCTCTCTCTCTCTCTCTCTCTCTCTCTCTCTCTCTCTCTCTATACACACACATGCATACACATTGATCTCCAAAAAAATGAATTTTCAAAGTGAAGAGATCAAAAAATAATATGAAGATCAAAGAATATAATGATAGAGATAACATTGTTGAGAATACTAAAGACAAAAAAAAAGACGGTACCAATGATGGATGAGGAGATAATATGTAAAATGAGTATGAAAAATAATGATGTTTGAATCATAGGGCTGATTTTCCATTTGAATAACTTGAAACATAAATGAGAGAACATGTATATGATATGATAGTTCATTTTGCACAAATATCTCAACAAGACCAAGTTGTATTAAGAATAAGACTACAAAGATAAATACATATAGATAAAAAAATGTTTGATGCATAAAGAGAATAACTATGACAATGTAATTAGGAAACAATATAAATACATAGTCTCAGAAATGATAACGTTGATGTTGATCATAATTCAGGATTTGAAATGGATAAATAATTAGTTCGTATAATGGGCCTTAATGAAATACATGTTAGGTTTCTTGGTGAAAATGAAAGTGGAATATAGTCAGTGCTAGAAACCTCATAGGAAATAATAATAATTTAATTGAGTTTAATTTTACTAACATTAATGAGGAATTATGTAGGCACATGCAAAATACAATAGTGAAAACCAATTCTGAAAGAAATAGGAACAACATAAAAAATAGTTAATGAACATAAGAGATAATATTAAAAACAAGAAGGTGAATTCAAATGCAAGTGTCCCAAAGAAATTCAAAAGAAACAAATCATAATCTCAATAAAAATGTCTAGATAAATTTAAAAACTATATAATTTTTATTTCTACACAACTTAGACAAACTTGATTTTCCATATATGATATATATTTCAATATTTTTATCCTAGAATTTATATACATAGAGCTCTTGAATATCCTATTTTTAGTAGATTATGATAAGATCAAGGTTCCCACCATTTTATAAATCTAATAACTGGGATCATGGACCCCAACCACCTAAAATAGAAAACCTAATCTAAGTGGAAGAGATGTTTATTGCCTATGTGAATCCAATTATATAAATAACCCATGCAACTAGAAGGAAATAAAAATACTAAAATGGCATAGCATTTGTCTTCCATAAGAATTCAAGGAAATTGCAAAAGTTTTACTGTGTCATATTTTAGATCTTCAAATTATCATAATACATAGAAAATGAAAATGTACATAACTACTTACGACTTTATATTAAATAAAGATCATGTATATAATTCCTTTAAATATAAGATTGATCATGATAAGTTATATAAATATGTGAATATTGATTCAAAAACACTACAATATCTCCTACCTAACATGTCCACAAATGTCTTCAAAAAAGTGAATTGTGTCCACATGAAACTCAATACATATTCAAATGAACATATTATTTTAGGTCAAATGTCTGAGATAGATGAATGAAATCTTTTAGATCACATGTTTTCTATGTCCACCTAACCATCCAATGCCCCAAAAGATATTAATTATAGCTCTCGGTAAACTAATAACTTGGCCATAAATGGAAACATTTATTTTCTAAAACCCAATATTGTTCTTATTTGTGGTTCTTATTTTTCTTCTTATATGTGATTTGAATGTGGATCATTATTCATTCACCACTTACTCCTTCCTACCTATTACTTATGCCATCCATTTTGTCATACTTCATTGTTTTATCTTCCTCATGCTTTTATCCCCCGCATCTCATTTTTCAATTTAATTTCACATCTTATGTATCCCTAACTTTCCCCTAATTCTTTTCTCTTTTCCATATTTAATAATCACCTCTTTTCATTATTATGTTCAAATTTTGAGAGTTATTTTAGAAGATAACACCTCTCAATAGGGTTTTAGTAACTATTTTATTTGTTCCATCGTGTTTTGTTCACATTCCTCACCTAGGTGCATTTTGCCTTTATTTTTGTGTATATCCTTAGAGGATTTGAACTGATCCACACCTTCAATTCCAAATTTCATATATTTCCTATATTTTTTTTCATGTTTCACATATGGGTTTTTATTATGATTGTGTCCTAGATCTTTGGTTTTTTATGTATTGCTTCTCAGTTTTACCCTACTCTTATTTTTCCTATATTCTTATAAGTATTGACTTTTTTATACTTAAATATCTCTATGTCTTTTCTCATAATGTTATTATCATTAACTATTAATTCTTATTGTATCCATCTTTGAGTATTTTTAGGCCAATCCATTTTCCAAAGTTGTTCAATCAAGTTGTTTTTTATTACAAGGGTTTGTTATAAACTCTTGTGGTATGCTTGACGTGGCATCAAATCATCTCAATTTATCATAAGGGTAACATCATGTAAAAATAAGAGACATTAGAATAGGATTATTAGTAAAAAGTTACATCTCACCTAAGAATCCAGGTAAAATTGAAGGTTTTATTAGACCACAATAATTTTTCCATCTATCTTATTCAATAGTTCTCTATAACATTGAAGCAAGTGCATAGGGATATGCATGTCTAGTTGGAATTTCACATGTGAATGGTTGGATTACTATGCTTATTTATAAAAATTTAATATGTAGTCCCTATGGGATGTATAAAATAGTATCAGCTATGGCTAGAATATTCTCTTTCATGGATTAAGTGGACTTAGAATAAAAATCATATTCCTTGATGAATTTGATGTGATAGATCTATGAGAACAAGGATATTTAGGTTCTGATCTAGAATTTGCTTGAAGAATTGATTGAAGATCAGACCAAGAAATGACAAAAGTAATATGATCCTTATACTATCCCCAACCTCAAACCCAAGTTCCCCCCACTCTCTTAAATGGGTCTATAAATCTTAGGATCTTCCTAATTTGATCTTTCTAGAATAGATATGTATGGAAACATAGAGGCTCTTTACATGTGCATGGCTTGTTCTGGTGGGATGGAGTACCAAATATAGACACTTTAAACTATAAAAAATGAAGAACAAGTTAAATTCTCGTACAACTATTTTGATGGAATTATACATGAATGAAATCTTAGAGGTGATGCACATCAAAGAAACATGTAGGTGAGAAATGAATATAATTTATTTTAATCTTTTATAAAAGTAACAAATTTAGAATCACATAAAAGAATATATTTTATGTTTTTGTGCATGAAATACAAAATTTAATCTTTCATCCGTGTTTTGAGGAACATATTTGATAGTAATTAAATGAATCCTGAACAAGACTATGGAGAATTGGTTATTTTCATGGACTGTCATACCATGTGTACAAATGAAGCTTGCTTACAAAATAAAAAAGGAATGAAGGTTTATAGGTAAGAATAATTATTATGAAATAATTTATTAAATATTTGTGTACATGTTAATAACATAAATTTTTATTCCATATAAGGACAATGCTTTGTGGCCTCTGCATCTCTATTGATCAAAACATACTTAGACATGGAGATATGAGATAAAAACATATGATATTAAAATAAATTATGACCATGTTAACACTCATAATTTTTATGTGTTTTAATATTGGAGTGAAAATGAATATTGGAAACCAATTATTTCCATAATTCCTTTGAAAATTACATTACAAAGTATGCCACAAAAGTAGAGAAAAGTTCAGAAACATTTAAAATGTTTATGTTGCTTTAAAATGTTGAAATATAAAAATATATATATATATATATATATATATATATATATATATATATATATATATATATATATATATATATATATATTATTTTTATTTTATTTTTATTTTTTTTTATTTGTGTGTGTGTGTGTGTGTGTGTGTGTGTGTGTGTGTGTGTGTGTGTGTGTGTGTGTGTGTTTGTGTGTGTGTGAGAGAGAGAGAGAGAGTATTAACTAAATAAAAAATGTTGAAAGAGATACAATGAAAATGGATACATGACACATGTATCTATAACTTCCTTTGATGGATTACAACTGAGTATTTTTATGATTAAATTTTGGGCTTAAAGTTTTTAAACTAGTATTAAAAGAGGATGATAAAAATAAAATACATGGAAAATAAAGAATTGATTAGTACATTGATATAACTCAAATAATGCAACATGTACCACTCATTGAGTCCAAAAAATCTTTGGTATAATCCTAAAATCCATAGAGAAGAAAAGTGGAAACTGAAAACAACATTTTCTATGGTGAGGGCATGGCCTAGGTTTTGTAGTATCCTAGAACAAGATAGTCAACAATTTGTGAACTATTTTTGGTTAATGTTACTATTATACAAACCATTATATGTTATTGAGAGATAAAATAATATTGAGGTTGATATCATAAAGTATCATTGGGTTTAATTTCAATATAATCTTTGGCATATAACTTGGTTTATTGAAACAAATAATAACATTCAACAAGAAAAAAAGGATGAAAATGAGGATATTATCTATAAAAACAAAATTTAACATTTGTGAAAGATCATATCAAGCCTACACCAATGACATTTCTTGGATGTTTATGAGATTTATATGTTGGTTTAAAGAGATATTGATAGGCAAACACCTTGGAATGCAAACAAACCCAGGTGAAAAAAAATGAAAAGAACTCTTAGATTCTTAAGCATAGAAAAATAAAATGGATTAGTTATTATGGAATAATGGAGTATAATTCATATTATTAAATCTTTAGTGAGAAACAAAAAAATATGATTTTATACAATTATTAGATATTATAATTAAGGATAGACTACACTTGTATTGTATATGATAATCCAAAGAATGAAGGGTACATGAAAATATTATCTTATCGGAGGGATAAATATATCACTTATAGAGTTATCAAAACCACAATGTTTCCCCCTTCTACTACTTTCTCTAACTGGAGTTGCAACATTCAAAATTAGTGGCATCAAAAAATAAATAGAACCTTGTAAAAGCCTATTAAGATTTTGAAAAATTAGGAGTGTGGTTAATGATCTTTCAAGAATAAATTCAACATGTTAGGTATATTTTTAATGATGAGATGAGATTTATAGGTCAAAATATGCTTCAAAATATAGATTCTTGACTACAAAAAGCATTTCCAAAAAATGATGATATGTGCTTGGTGAAGATATATAATTTTCCTTGGGGATTTGGGATAATTTCCTCTAGTAATGGATAAAAACAATATTCAATCACAATACACGAAAATTTATTATATAAAAACATTATAACTATTGTTACACTAGACAAGGTTTTTAGATAAAACGGTCAAAGTGAAGAACAACAATGGTTTTAAAAACTTCTAAAAAATATAAGAGACACCCATCCAACCACTAAAAATTATAGGTTATTGATGACTAGAATTGATGATTCACTTTAAATAATTGAAAAAAGAGGAGTTTAACGAACATATACATTAATTTTAAGGAAAAACAAATTTACATCAACATAATAAGATAAAACTGTATGCATGGAATTAACTTTTTTCCCAAAGCATTGAAACTAGAAGATGAAATAATGATGTTATAAGATTGTATGATGAAAAATTGGAAGTTGATTATTAAATTGTAATGGTGCAAGGGTGATGCTCACTAAAAAACTTATGGATAAAAGTATTCTTTGTCAATGGTCCAATTAGTTATGTTCTAAGCATTGTCTATAAACCAAGATTTTGACCCCTTGAACCATATACATATATAATGGTTCAATTTGAAAACCACATAAGTATTCCTTGGGTTGATTCAACTACAAGTATAATTCCAATCACCCATATAGAAAGGGGTTGCATGTATCAATTCCCTTTGAAATTGACATGGGGATTACAATTCATAAATTATAGGGTTTAACACTTAACAAATCCATAATTGATATAGGACTTACAGAGACATAACATTTGATATTTGTTGATATATCAAATGTCAAATCATTACATGGATTGAGGATCTCAATGCATTTTACATATAACCAATTTTAGAGATTAAAGAGTGGAAAAGGAGTAAAAAAAAATAAAAGAAGAAGAATTAAATTGTAAGATTAAATGTACAAAATTTGAGTATCATATATATATATATATATATATATATATATATATATATATATATATATATATATATACACACACACACACACACACACACACACACACACACACACACACACACACACACACACACACACACACACACACACATGTTTTACTAATATTGTGTTACTCTCTATTTCTTATTTTAATATTGTATTAAATGAAATTATAAATTAATTATATTAAGTGTGTTTTTATGAACAATAAATATTTACTTTATTTTATGTAATAACTAGTGTTACTAGCATACATATTATTTTAGTGTTACTAGCATACATATTTTATATATATATATATATATATATATATAAAAGACACTAAGAGACATGATTCTCAAGATACTTTTTCCACTATAATCATAAATTTAATATAATATAAACATCTTAAGAATGATATCTTTTATGATCTTTTACATAAAGTTATCTAATATATATAAGTATTTTCAAATAATTAATAAAATTATAAAATTATAAAAATTTAAAGCAATTAAAAAAATATCTATTTAAATAATAAAAATAAGAAAAAATCTTTAAACTATCAATTATATAATAAATAAAAATGTAAAAACAAATAACTATTTAAAAAAATAAGAGAGGTCATATCTTCACTAATTAAATATATACAAATATCTCTATTTAAAAACATAAAAATTATAATAAATATTGTCTAAACCTCCAAGTCGGATAAATCTCCACTTATCCATCCAAATCAGATAAACCTTCACTCATCTTATATCTTCTAAGGTTTTGTAAGGATATTTCTCCAACAAGTCCACATTAAGGCATATCATTAATTTCAATGATATCAACGTAGTGCTTTCTAAAGTGAAAGAAAAAGATGCTTAAATATTTAAGCCTTTAAAATATTCTTCATTAAAGATAAAAGAAAGGCTCTCAGCGCAACCCAAGTTTTATTCCTTTCCATTCTAAACTTTAAAAATTATTCTATTCTCTTACGGATAGGACATAAATGTTAAAGGTTTGGACAATGAAAGCAAATCTTCATGCTGAATGGTTTTAGAAATTCACACGTTAAAACTTGCTAATGAGAATGATCAAGTTTTATTTAAAATATAAAATACAAAGTTTTATATTATGTTTATCACATATGTTAAAGGTTTATATACATGAAATGCATGTGTTGCTCATATTATGCTTTCATAAGTTGAGATGCAGGGAGGACATAACATTTACATTAAACCATGAAATGCATGTGTTGCTTATATTATGCTTTCATAAGTTGAGATGCAGGGAGTACATAACATTTACATCTACATTTATAGTTACATTTAATATTAAGGGCCTTCTCACATTGATATATGCATATATTTATAATGAGATTTAAGGGTTGTCTTTATTACTTTTATTTTTCATTTTCTATCTAACGATATATATATATATATATATATATATTTTTTTTTTTTTTTTTTCTTACTTGCATTCTATGTATTTTGTTATATTTATTTTTCTCGGGTGCCTTACATTTGCTCAATTTTCTTGTCAATGTTTAGTTTATTTTTATTCATAAAGGATCTTATAGTCATTATTTCATGGTTGTTTCCATGTAAGTATAGGCTTGTGTAATGTTGACATTTTCTTTGTATGATTAAATAGTTATTAATGTTTGTCTTTATTTCATTCAAGGAGCCATTGTTGATAGTTTGATATTTAATTTTGAAAGTCATGGAAGCTATTAGAGATTACTTTAATAATGCTCATGATTAACATGTTCTTGTTTTTTGGAAATGTGAAGACATTTAAAAATTGTGACATTTAATATTGGTGGCAGACTAAGGTGTGTTAATTTTTTCAATGGGTTAAAAGCACTTAATGTAAGTAGGTGGATCTTTCATTCATAGAAGCATGCCCATATGTTAGTGCTAAGAAACAAAGAGGAAGTAAGGAGTTCAAGTGATGAATAGTTATGAGAGTTTACTTACAAATACTCTAAGTTATTAAAAGTAAAGATCTACAAATTGGATGTTGTAATTCATCTCATTGAGTGATCATGATATCATTGTATAATTGTACCTATTGTATTTCCTTTGGTTAAAATCAAATATAGATATAAATTATTATTTCTTGCATTTCATTTAAAAAAATCCATTATGTAATTATGGAGGTTACATGGTCTAAGGCATATATTAATAGATACCCCTAACCATGATTGCATCATTTGGTATTAGATCAAGGTTATAGTCCATATTATTGAATGTTTGTTTCTGCATTCAAGAATGTCGGTAAAAATTAGTTGTAGACATCTTTTAAAGCCTAAAGAAGGTGTAAGGTGTAAGTAAATTTTTAAGATTGATATCATAATTTAGTATTAGATGATCATTTGGTATAAATGTATTTGATTTATAAGGAAATGACACATATAAGAGGCTTAGGTGGTAGAATATCCCAGCTAGTTCGAGTACCTAGATTAGTAGATCTAGTAGAAGTGATAAGGGAAATGTAATCCAGAATGAAGGCTATGGAAACTGAAAATCATTATGGAGTTGATGTAGTAGATGATGAAAGTGATTTTGGACATTGTGGAAGAATCATTTGAAGATTAAGATACAAAAGAAGAAGCTGATGAACTCAAAGATAGATTCTTGTGATCTATTTCAATAATGACAATCAAACAAAGTTGGACCTTTGAATTTATTTTAGAAGTTTGAGTCTTGAAGATCTCATTGACTGGATCATCGAGTTAGACAAATACTTTGAGTCTAAAATTATGGAATATTATAAGTGAGTTAAGTTTTACGATTTTTTTTGAAAGGTCATGCATCTTGATATAGAGTATCCAAGCACAAATATATCTTTCATAATCTTTAATAAAGGATAGGTGCCTATAGAATACTGACACATAGGTTGGAAATAGGAAATACATGTGTGCAAGATGAAGGATGCTAACATGCAAGGATAGATGGAGAAATTAAGTTAAAAATGACTTAAGGAATAGGTGTGATGGAATAGTCAAGTTCATTGACAAAGATGTTAGATATAGGATGACATGTCATCATCCACCACCAAAATTTTGATTTTAACCTATGAACGAGATAAGCACTAAATATGCAAGATAGTTGGCTAAGAGATTGGTGGATAATTCAAATTCAAACCCTAACCATAATCAAAATTTAATGAGGTAGTTGAATCACTGGTGGGAAAGGATCTTTGAGATACTTAAAAAATAAGTTATAAATAGAAGAGTAATCAGAACATTTGGGAGAGCATGTAAAGAGTGAGAATAAGACTCTATCCAAATTTAGCTAGAGGAAAGTGCTAAAATGACAAAGCGAAAAGAAGATCCTAGAGAAAATAACCAATGTGAGATATGTTGTATCAAATCAATTTTTTAGCTACATACACATAGTCAAGGAACACAATTTCACAATCACTATAGGTGGGAGAAATACTTAGTCTTTATTTATATTGTTAGAGTATTAGATATATTGACAGAGGTCAATCATCAAGAGGGTAATTGAGGACAAATCAACCCATTACACTCCCCTCTTTTTATTATGTTTTCAAGATATCAAACTGCCCTTTGGGATTTAAAGACAAGAGTTTCTAAAGAAAACATTTCATGCAACATAATTTAGATTGTAATATCTTAGATTGATTAGTAGGCACACACATATTAGGCATAATGATAATTTTTTGTGCATAGTCAACCTATTAGTCCATAAATGGAATGACAATAAAAATGAGATTTGATGCAAACCAAAGTTATTGAATTAATGAATAATGAAATAATATAATAATATATAGCCAAGAATCTAACTATTTTTTTCATATTATAAGAAGATTCTTGACTTTCTTATGGAGACTATCTATCCACCACTACAAGAAAAAATTCCTCCTATAATTAATACTAGAATTAAGATTATTATATTATGATATTATTACATCCCCCTTAATATATAGTGTTCATTGAGATACCAAGCATGCCTCTGAACTCAAAAAACAAATCCTAGCACTTTTGTCAAGATGATTGTTGGTTATTTCATAGTGGGACAATGTTTTAATTTTGCAGGGACATATTTTGAAATTTAATGTTGATTTGTTTGGTTTGATTGTGAAAGACTAGATTATTTTCCATTTGAATTGAAGATGTGTTTTCAACCATGAAAGGTGTTGATGAGACCTATTGTTCTTCAAAATAAAAATAACCCTTATAGTCTAAAAAATGATTTGGTTTCTTCAAAATTTGTCATGTATTCTACTTCTACTGGATAAATTTATAGCATTGATTGCTTTTTTAAATTACAAATAATAACTATAGTTCTAAAATTAATTATAAACCTTGAAGTAGATTTTAAATCTTTAAAATCATCAACATAGCTAGGATATAAAAAATTGACCAATTTTAAGTCTTTTTATATGAATTATTTGAGCCCAAAATTATGTCTTTCTTTTAGATATCAAAGGATTATTTTTTTTGCTACCCAATTACTTTCTCCAGGTTGTTGCAGAGATCGATAAAGAGCACCACTATCAAAATAAATATCTGGTCTTGTTATTGTCACATGGATTAAAATTAAAAGAACTATATTTATTTAATATCATTTGATAAATTTGTGGTATCTTCTAATATAAATTTTATATTTTATTCCATGTGTACATTATGAGGCTTACAGTTGGTCATAATAAAATTGCTCAAAATTTCACCAGTGTATTTCTATTGAGTAATAAAGATATAATTTGGTTTTTGAATCACTTCAATATCCAAATAGTAACAAAGATAACCCAAAGCTATCATTTCAAACACATTCATAACCTATAATTTGTATTCTTTTAGATTATCTCTCATTATTTATTGTGATGAGCAAATCATCCACATACACCCCTAGAGATGTAATTCTTTTGATAAAAAGAGTAGCATATTCAAACTCAAAAAGTTTCAAGTTCATGTTTAGGTGTATAACCCTAAATTTATATAGATAAGGGGGTATATAGGGTTAATAATATATAAATTAATAATCAAAGTGGTCATAATTAGATCTAAATAGGCCAATGGGGTGCTAAACTCATATATAACATATGCTAAATTTATAAAACTGAGAATAGGCTAAATATAGAAAGTAAAACTAAGTTATGTATGGAAATGATAATGAAGTAATATACTTAGTTGGTTATGATGCTAACATAGTTATGGAATGGAAAAAGTATAAAATAGACTTGAATGTAATTTTGGAATAGTCAAACTATTCTATATATTTGACCTTTGTAGCCTCAAATAGTTGCATCTGACTGGGATGATTATGTTGATGCTACTATCTAGGTTCAACATGTGTCTAGTACATGAAATAATTGATGGAAAAGGATCCAACCACCTAGATGCTTTTGGGTTTTCATTTACTTTCACTCTATTAAATTTATATCTAGGTCATGGACTATTACTCCTCATCAATTTTTAAAACCCTAGATCTTCATCTTCAAAGTGAACTTGGTAAAAAATGGGTTGGTGAGCACATGGTGTCCAGATGATCCAAAATACACCTCTATATATTGGCTTTGCCTACATATACAATAATATAAAAAAGGCCTCATATTAATGTATTTATCCCCTATGTTTTGGATTATGTGTGAATCATGCAATATGTAGAAAGCAAGCACAATAATGACCTAGATTGTAACTTGGCAAATTAGGCTCATAGGTTGATCTTTAAATAATTTAGACTTGTTTATGTGTTGTCCCTATGACTTATATGGGAATAGGAGAAAATAGGGAAGATTTATTGACTTAAATTCTTGATTGGATGCTTTTTCTAAGTTTCTTGGTGAGTAGGTAAGATGTTTCTAGGTTAAGAATGAATGAGGGTTGATCTTGTACATATATCAATCCCTTTAGATAAATAACTCACCTTAAATCACTTAGGTTGGCCATTATGATAGGTTTAATTTTAAAATTATATGACTTTAAGGCACTAGACATTTGTGTTGGGGTATGACACTAGCATTGATGCAAGTGTTTATTCCAGATACTAGTGCTAGGGAGAAGGAAAATAGGTACAAACTCAGAACTTGCAGAGGTGGAAGATAAGTAGATTTTAAGCATTCTAGGAAAGATATAAGGCCTGGGTTATCAAAATAAGATTGGTCAGGCTAAGAGAAAGGCTAAGGGAAAATTATATAATATATTCAAGAATTACAAAAGAAGGAAGGTCTAGAACTAAGAGGAATAACCAAGGTCTGAGTTTGTCAAGTGTATAAGAATAAGGTGTTACATAATCCATAAATGTCATCTATACTAGGAAGTGCTTATTGAGTTTTCTATATGATGCTATTTGGGATTTTTTCAAACCACACAATGATTTTTTCAAATTTCACTCTTTTTTATCTTTGTCATTTACTACCAAAACATAGGGTTGAGTCATGTACATTGTATATTTGAGATCACAATTCATAAATGTAGCTTTGATATTCATTTGGTAAATTTTCCATTTATTGTGAGCTGCCAAAGTCAACATGGTTTTCGAATGGTATTCCATTTTACTATTGATACAAAGGTTTCATTTAGTCAATGGCTTCTTTTCAACAAATCCCTCTGTGATAATCCTTGTTTTATGATTTTTAAGTGATCCATATTATTTTTATTGTAATAAAAGAATTGATTTTAGCCAATAATTTTATATTTGATTGAAGAATAAACCAATTTTCATGTTCCACTTTGACTAATGCACCATACTCAATCTTCATCTTTGTTTTCCATGTATCAAGTTTTTCAATTTTTTTTAAGAAGTGGGTTCATAGTCAAAATCAACATTTACTTATTCTTCTAGAGGGTCTTCTAAGGTAATCTTGTCTATCTTATCTTGAATATCATCTAGGATCATTTTAAATTGTTGTGTAGTTGTGTTTAAAATTATATTGTATATTTTTTCAAACTCATTAGGTTTTCCATCATTCAATAACTATTTAGCCCATTTTTATATCTTTTTATGTGTAACTTATGGAATCACTAGTACCTCATTTTATTGAATTGAAGCTCCTTAATTTTATAACATAGTAAAATTAAATAATGAATTTTAACTTTTTTCTACAGTGGGAGTGTCATTTTTAGGAGTCAATATAGAATCAACTATTTCCCAATTGTAGGTTCCCCCTTCACTATTTGGAAACTACATATCAACCTCTTTGAAAATATCAAATTATACATATTTATATAGTCGACTTAATTGTTGAATGATGTTTATTTTTGCATTTAAATTTAAAAAAAGAAAATATCCCTTACAATGATAAATTTCATTATATTCTGATTAAATAGTGTGTATGTTTTTAAATACTTTGTGTATCCCAAAATATTGCTATGAAACTTCATGTTATAATTTATTCCTTCTCTCCTTCAGAATCAATGTGTAGTATATGGATCCAAGAATATGAAGATGTCACATTGAAAGGAGATGAAAACACTAGATATCATATGGATTATTCAGCTATAGGGATATTAGTTTCATATAATATTATTTGAGTTATTTATACACATAAATATATATTTATCACATTTGAAGTATAACATTACCCAAACCATGTTCATCATAGTTATATTCATGCTCTAAAATACTAAATTATATTGAGTGTAAGGGACTATGTGATTATTATTTATTTCATTCTACTTGATATAGGTTCCAAACACATTTGAAGTTAAATCAACACCATTATCAGTCTTGAGTGTCCCAATGGAGGATTGGGCTCCATTTTCAACCATAGTTCAAAAATTTTAAAACATCTTGAAGGCTTCTAATTTATTATTTATAAAATAAGTCCAAGTCATTATACTATAGTGATTAGTGGAAAAAATACTAGTGACTACCACCACAAATAATTTGTAGAGAACATAGATCAGAGTGAACCAACTGCAACTTCTTATCATCTTTCCATTCTAAATTTGGAAATGGTTTTCTTTCATGTTTCCCCAATATGTAGACTTCACACTTTTAAATATTTTTTGGAAAATTAAAAAATCCTAAAACACCATTTTTTTCATTGCATGGATACTTTCATAGTGTATGTGCCCAAATATGTCATGCTAGAGAAGATTTTTTGGCATTCCTTCTTGTGAAAGAGTAGAATTGCTTTTTGGCATTGAGTGATCACCTCTCAATTTTAGTAAATTTCCTTCCCATATTCAGATAAAAGAATTGTGTTATCACATTTCATTATGACTTTCTCTCTCTAGCATCCAACATAATCAAGTGTCCTTATTATTTAATTATCATAAGAGACAACAAGTTTCCTTTGAGCTGAGGAAGGTATATCACATTTCAAATAATGGAGTCTAGAATTCCTAGTGACTTGAGTTGAGTTTAACCTTTTCCTTGAGGTCACAAAATTATTTTATCTACTATAAGTACTAGACCACAAATTTTTTCATGAAAATGATCAAATAATTATCTTCAAAAATTCATATGTTGCATGTCACAAATATAACCCAAGCATTATCCCATGTTAAACTCTCTGAGCCATTATTTGGTTCATTAGATATTGAAATCACACATACATACAAAACTATGTTGAATTTGGTTTTGATTTATTATTCTTCTCTATTTCTATCTTATGTTTTTTATAGGCTTCAATTTTTTCCCATGATGTTTTTCATTCATTAGTCTCATGACTCCATTTCCTTTTGTAGTGTTTGTAAAACATATCTTATTTGACATTTTGATTTTTTTGATGTTGACTATTATTTTTTAGGGAGTTCTCACTTTTCCCTTTCTTCTTGACTTTGCCTCTATCATTTATTTCATTTTTGAATAATTTCTCTAGGTAAGTGCACAAAGTTGGGGGATAAAATGTGGCCTACTCGTGGACATGATTTTTCTAAAATTTATAAAATTTGAACTTTTATAGATAATTTGAGATATCTACACTCCAAATTTGAAGATGGTGTAAAAACATGAAATATATAATTTTGAGTATAATTTCTAAAAAACTATATTTTTTTTAAAATAGTTAAGTATAACTAGGTTAAACATCTAAAATTTGAAGAGGAACTTTTGTTTTTTCAAAAAACATAGTAGATAGATGGTCGTGACATCCAGCATTTTTTAAGCAGCATTTAATATTATTTGTGTTGTTCCCAAAATTCATCACTTGCTTTTGTGGATAACATACTCACCATTTTGGTCCTACAGACCAAAACTCTCTCTTTTATTTCTCAAAAATATTATGAGCAGTTAAGTTTTTCAAATATTCAAGCCTTTTCAGCTAAGGAAGTTGCAAGTTCAATAGGTGGGCTTTCTTCAAAGGAAGTTCAAAACACTTAAGGATTTTCCTTAGTGTTTTAAGGATGGTTCAACACAAAGGTTCGATCAAAAGACTTAACAATGGGCTTCAAACAATTGGAATGAACCACTTTGAACCATTGAACCATTGAACCCCACCTCCACAAGGTTTAAAGGTTCAACGACTTCAGTGGACTTAAATAAAAGAAGGATTTGAAGAGGAAGATTGACCTATTGAACCATTGAACCTTGAACTAAAATGGTTCAAATGAGTTCAAAGGTTCAATGAGTTCAATAAGTTCAATGGACTTAGAAAAGGAAAGGATCCAGAAAGTACAAAGCTTCAAAGGATTCAAAGAAATAGATTGAACCGTTGAACCATTAAACCTTGAACTCTTTTGGTTCAAATGGTTCAAAGGTTCAAAGAGTTCAAATTCCAAACAAAATATTTGAGTGAATGAAAGAAGTGAAAGATTCTAGAAATAAGTTCAACAAGATGGTTCAACCAAAGGGTTTGAAGAAATGGTTCAACTAAAGAAAAAAAGAAAGCAAATGCAGCCCTTCACAAAACATTGAACCTTTGAACCAAAAGAGTTCAAGGTTCAAGGTTCAAAGTGGTTCAAGTGACCAAGTGACCAATGATGTCCCCGTGAATGTCAAATTTAAGGTAATAAAATATCCATTGATTTTCAATGATGCAGACCTAGGAACAAACTCAGTGACTAGCTGAGGAAAGAGCCGAAGGAGCCAACTGAAAGTGAGAAGATAGCCCTAAGAGCTCAGATCATCAAGGAAAGACAAAACTTGGAAAGGAAAGAGAGAATAACTATAGGAAATCCAAAAATATCTATAGGAGACTTATTTCTAGTAGGTGGACATCAAAGGACATGAGTATTCAATGGCACGGCTTGTTTTTCCCCCTTTGAGTAAAGGTGAATGGACAGCCATGTAAGCATCATAAAGAGGACCAAGCAGCCCATGCTTTGGAGGAGACATTTGAGATGATTAGAATGCCAGAATCTAGGCTGATATCTTACTCCAGCATGGCCCCTTCACAGACTTTCTAAATGCATTCAAGGCATTGAATGCAGCATGGGCCATTTACTGGAAACAAGCACTGAAGTCTTTCTTTAGCTGCTATATATTGTAATCTCTCATTTTATACAAGGAGAGATCTCTCTATTATTAGAAGTGAAACTCTACCCAAATTGAAAGGCATTCCTAAGACTTTGAGCTTAGACTGTTAATCATATTTTATCAATTGAATGAGAAAGCAAGTGACCTTTCAGACTTTGTGTTGAAATAGCTTGTGTTATCTAGGAAATTATTCTTATGTCTTTTTCCTAGATATAGTCTTGTCCATTTGATCAAATAATCAAAATTAGTGGAAATAATCTGGAAGGTGTCCTGAAGCTGATTATGGGAGACTTTGTGCTGCCATAACTGTCTTTAGTCTGTTTGTTATTTGTTTTAGTTTAAAGGATATTTGAGAGACTTTGAGCTCCCAATATCCTTTGTAACCTTATATCTTGTTGTAGTTGAGGTGGAGACTTTATGTTACACTTCATTCTACTGTGTTATTGCATCTTGATCAGTGAGGGAAGTAATGAAAGACTATGCTTTTATGGGTTTCTTGTGGTTACGGTTACTACCCAGGAAGTCTACCTCTAGTTTTCTAAACATCATTTCTGAAAGAAGAGAAATGCCTTCAAAAATTACCTAAGATTTCTCCTTGTCCTTGTGAACATCATCTCTAATAAAAGAGAGATGGATGGTGTTATCCTACCCTTGAGTGTATTTTTAGCTTATATTAGTTATAGTAGTTTACAGGGAACCTCCCTTGCCTTATAGGGAACTGCCCCTTGATGAGAGGAGAGATTTATCTCATTATGCTATGGTAAACCTACACATTTTGTTGATTAAATCTCCTTATACTAAGGTTGATGTACCTATTTTATCGTCAGTTAGCTGGTGACAAAATATTCACCCAACAATTTGAAACCATTTGGGTGAAATTTATATACAATATTCTATCACATCACCTATATTTTTTCAATGAATACTCTTTTAATGATTTTTTCAAGTAAATAGATCCTAAAAACTGATAAATAAATAGACAGTTGTCTATGTTACATGCCTAGCTACTTCAAAAAAAATGAAAATCAATTTTTTTAATGTCTATATAATTAGGCTTACTATGTCACCATATAATTTGTTGTTCATTTGGATCAATGAAATACAAATTACATGAACATGTATAGGTATGTATTTTTGTGGCATGTAGTGGCCTAAAAAATGAATAGTTAGAAATAAATATAGTTTGAGACCTTAGATTAGTCCAAAAATTATAAAAATCATATTTTTGGAAACAAGAGAGTGTGTTCATTGCAACGGTATTAAGTTTAAAATTTTAGCTTTAAAATTCTTAGTGTATTTTGAAATCAAATTTGAAATTTGTTTTTTGTGTTCATACCTTTCAAAACTCAGTTGTACATTGATAGTCTAAGCCTTTGGGTCAGTAATCCAAGCCATTCCTAAGCCAAAAGGTGTGGGAATTGAATTGAAATTTAAATACCATGACCACATTAATAACTTGATCACATTATTAACTATGATATTAATTCAATCATGGTATATAATAATTCAATCATGTTAATAACGTGATCATGTTACATATTCTCAATGTCCTAAAACCTGAATAAGAGCCATTAGGCCTAGTAATCTTAAGATCAAATATTGGTTTCAGATTAAGATTATTTTTTGGGACCAATTTTATTGTCAAGAATTCATAGCATTGAATGTTAATTGGATATGTATTAACCTATGAATCAATTTATTGTTCCTTTGATCCCAATATGGTATGCAATCAATCCAATAGATCCTAGATTGACATTAGATAGACATATTTCCTTGGATGGATCTTGGTTATCCCTAATTTAGTATCAAACTAAACTAAGTACTTTGTATTTTATAATAAGGTGTGCAATTATAAACCTAATTGACATCATATGGATATGATTCCTTTCTTAGGGCTCATTTAACCTTGATTGTGTGTTTTATTGAAGTAAATATTTAATTAGTTTAATATGGTGTGTTATCAAAGCCCTAATTGACATTATATTGAAGGAATTCCTTGCATATGGATTAATTACTCTTAATTACATATTATACTAAAGAAAATACTTGATTGTTTAAATATTATGTGTAATTAGGGGAAAATATTCACAATGTACCTTAGATGGACACAATTTGTTGCATGGGATGAAAAATGCCTTGATTGATATCCTAGGTGGAAGCAGTTAATTACATAGGACTTGGTTGTCCTCAATTGTGTATAGTATTGAAAAAAATATCAATTGATTTAACATGGTGTAATTAGATCCCCAAATTACATTAGATGGATTTAATTCCTTGATTGGTGATTGAGTGGCCCCAATTGCATATCATATTGAACCTAAATACTCAATTGGTTCAATGTGGTGTGCAATTAGGGATAATGGAACCCAAATGGAACATTATATAGACAAAATTACTTTCATGTGGATAAATTGGCCCCAATTATGTATAATATAAAATAAAATACATGATTATCTATATATAGCTTACAATTTGGGCTAACGAAGTTGTTATTGACATTAGATGTATTCAATTACTTGCATGAGCCTTGGTTGGCCATAATTGCATATTCAAGAAAACTAAATACTCAATTGATTTAATATGTTAGGTATTGGGGAACAAAATATCCCCCTTTGGACAATAGATGGATTAAATTTCTTACAAAAGGTTTGTTTGGAATAAATTTCATACATCATATTGAACCAAATATTCTTTCAATAGAATTTGGTGTACAATCAGAATCCTAATTGTTATTAGATGGATGTAATTCCTTAATGAGGGTTAAATTAGTCTTGATTTCATATAAAATTCAATAAAACACTCAATTATTTGAATAAGGTGTGAAATGATGGCCCTAATTGAAATTATGTTGACACAATTCCTTGGGCAAGCCTTGATTGGCCCCAATTATGTATCATTTGGAACTAAATACTTGATTAGTTCAATATGGTATGCAATTAGGGCCAAGTAAGTAAAAATTTCCATTATATATTAATGTAATTCACTTCAAATGGCTCCTTTAGACCGAATTGCATATCAAATTGAAATAATACTTCTTTTTTAATATGGTGAGCACTTGGATCCCAAATTTACATCATATAAGGACATGGCTCAGTAGGTGATGTAGGGCATATTATAAGGACCCAAAATTAGACTCAATTTTGTCTTTAGATAGTATTTTAAGTGTTTTTTAGGTGTTATAGGTCCTAATTTTTCTTAAGGTGTGGTCTAGGTTGTCCAAAGTTGTACAAAATTTGAATTATGGCTTTTCTCACCAAAATGCCTCTTTTTTAAAATTTGAATTTTCCAAGCCTTTTCCAAGGACTTTCATGTATTTATGAAGGTTTAAAGGTATATAAAATTTGTCTAATGGGTTTGAGACTATGATAATATCCTTAACATGTTCTTTAATCTTTTATCGAGGTCCTATATTAGTCATCTTGTGTAAAAACATAAATAATGCAATGTAACTAAAGTGACCTCTAGGAAGGAAGAGATCCAAAGAATCAGTTATGCACCTTATTAAGGATTATTGAGTCAATTTTTTGTTTGTAATCACATATTAAATTTTAGGATGATAGTGAATGGATATGGAAATAAATATTTTTTGAGTGATGACTGTCTATGGTGTAAAAGTTTTGTTTATTGAAATTGCATTGCTAAGAACAGAGCACATGGTGTGCTTAGATGATCAATGTGGTAAGTAGTTTTATTGAATGATTGATTGATATTTTTATGATCGATTTATCTTCTCTAATTTTAAATATGGAATGTTATTAATCTATAAGAAGTCATTATTTTTGGAGATGGTCAAGTCTATCAACAGGGTATGCATACACATAATTTGTTTAAAGAATAACTTGATCTTTTGATCCTTTCTTCACTTGAGTCCTATGGAGAATGAAAATTAGAAAACATGTATGAATAGAGGGAATAATATTTTATCAATATATATTTGATCAAATATTGGGCTTGTTCCATTCTAGTTATAAATCTTACTCATTGTTAACACACAATCCACAACTCTAAATTCTGCAGACTGAGTTCTTTTGTATTGAATATTTTTTTGGATTCATAGGTGATTAAAAAGAGTTTATTATGGTTATATAATGGGGTGGTAAAACTCTAATAGGTTATAGAGTCTTCAAATGTTGAAAAGATAATGAAACCCTATATACCCTTATTTTAGATAGCAGAATATATTCAAAAGGGACTGAGATTTCTTATTTGTGCATGATCTAAATGTTATAGGATCATGATCATTCAATTAAAAAAAATTAGGAGATTTACACAGACCCATTTAAATCATTTGATTAACTTGAAACTATTGGTAGATCATTATATATAATTTTATGCAATCTCCACCTGTAAAGTGGCCTCAATCCCCCTTTTTTAGGGTTTTGACCATATAGGGAGAATCAACCCTTAAAAATTCACAAAAAATTGTAATCTGGTGCGTTTTAGTGTGAAATAAGTGAATAAGTCATTTCTAGACCTGTATGGACACTAGTGTATAGATTTATAGAGAGGTTTTGTGGAAGGGCTAAAAAGGCCTAATTGGGTAGGCTTAAAGAGAAAAAGTGGACCTAGGGAGAGAATTAGGTAACCAAAATTGATGCACAGGTGTGTCTTAATAGGTCAAATAATATGATATCTTTATCAAGTCATAACTACTTGTACTTTTTTGTATAATTCCATTTACAGTCAAAAAGGGATACAAGGAGTGCAAGTTGTGTATGTAGAGTTGTATAAGTGAAAAAAAGGAAGCATTGGAGATAGATACAAGGGGGTATAGAGAGTTCTTATGATAATCTTATTAGTAAAACAAGACTTGGTATTCTCTAAATAATCTAGTGATCATGTACCTTTGCATGGTGAATGGTTTCATAAGCCTATGACTATGGAAGTGATCTATTGATCAAAGACAAGTGTGAGAATCTTGTGTTATCTCTTCATAAATAGGTCCTTGGGATAAATTAAGCCATAATTAACATAATTTATATAGTAATAAATAGGTTCACAAGGATGAACTTGGTTATAATTACATCAGTCATTACCATAATTGACTTTGTAGGCTCAATCTATGATGATGTGGGGGATAATTGATCCCAAATTCACATTATTTTCTCATAGATATACATTCAAAGAGCTCAAATTTTCCCCAATCACCATAATAATTATACCTTATATAGCCTAAAATCTACAACCTAAGCCCTTATCCCTAAAGGTCCTAATCCCTAAACTTTAAACCATAAATATAAACTCTTTAAACCTTAAACCAATCATTTTAGCCCAAATTAACATCATTTAGACTAAGAATTAAGTTCACAGGGATTAGTTTTCCCTAAATACATGATTGATTACCCCATTTGACTAATTCACTCAATTTTCATGATGACATCTATGGTATAATGACAACCTAAAAACATACTCTATAGTCACAGATGATTCTAAGCGATTCAAATTATCCTCAATTATCTTTGATATTGCCTTGGTGTACCCTAAACCATGTATATACATTAAAACCTAAAATATATAAATAATAAACCCTAAACACTACACCCTAAATTTTAAACCATTTAATTTCCCTATTTACTAACTTCAATTTAGTCCTAATTAACATCCTTTGTAGTAACAATTTGGTTTGAACACAAGGGATATCTAATGATTAGATATTTCTATTAAAATTGCATCACTCATAACCATAATTGACTTTATAATCTCAATATGTGATGAAATGGAGGATAATTGATCCCATATTCACATTCTATAATCGTAGATATAGGTTGAAGGCTCCCAAATTTGCCCTAATTACCTACACAATTGTATAAATATACCCTAAAACCTATATCCTAATCCCTAATCATTAAATTTCTTAATCCCTAAACTCTAAACCATAAATATAAACTCTTTAAACCTTAAACCAATTAGTTTATCCCAAATTAACATCATTTCTAGACTAATAATTATGTTCACAAGGCTTAGTTTGGCCTAAATCACATGAATGATTGCCCCATTTGACTAATTCACTAAATATACATGATGACATCTAGGGTATGATGACAACCCAAAAACATATTTTATAGTCACAAATGGTTCTAGTTGATTCAAATTATCCTCAATTATCTTTTTGATTGACCTTGTGTACCTAAACCATGTATATACACTAAAACCTAGAAGTCATAAACCCTAGACACTAAATACTATACCCTAAATTATAAACTATAATATTTATCTATTTACCAATAGATTTACTCCCAATTAACATATTTTTTAGTAAGAATTAAGTTCACATGGCATAGAGAAATTAGATAAATTAATATATAGGTCCATAAACCTAAACCCCATGCCCTAATCCCTTAACCATAAAACATAAATTATAATTCCTATGTTAAGCACATAATATATTGAGGGGGGGTGAATCAACATATTATATATCTTATAAAACTTTTCCTTTATCAAATTCCACTTAATCAAACATTCAAGATATGCAATAAAAATCTAACAATAAACATCACCCAAGATAGAGAGAGACACCAGATATAACATGGAAACCCAATGTGGGAAAAACCACAGAGAACAATCTCAAGTATATTCATAAGAACAAACCCACAGGAGCACCATACCCCTTTTCCAAGTACCAACCTCAGCTACAATTCGTGAGCACCAACCCACAGGAGCTTTAAACCCCTTTGCCAAGCACCAACCCAGCTACTATTCGTGAGCACCAACCCATAGGATCACCAACCCCTTTTTTGAGCACCAACCCAACAACAATTCGTGAGCACCAACCCACAAGAGCACCAACCCTTTTGTGTATACCACACACCTATCTCTCAATGTTGCTATATCAACAAATGATAGATCAATACAACATCTCTTTCTTCTCTCCCACTTTTACTCTTCTAATCTAGATATAAAAAATACAAATCATATTCATCTCTCACAATTACTCTTCTAAGCTAGATATTACAATATCAAATCAACCTCTCTCTTCCATATTTACAAATGGCTTCTCAAGCCTTTATTTATAGCTTTCCAAATGACCTTTGGCCTTCCCCCTTTGTGACCCTTCAATCCTCATGGAAAATGGTGCCAATCTTGGATGACCCTTCATATTCAAGCCTTTGAAAAGTCATGTGGTGACCCTTCATGACCAAAAACGTCCTTCACACTTTTGTCCTTATCTTTGGTGACTTTTCGTATTCCTTAAAGTGTCCCTTCATGAGAAATTGCGCCCTTACTCTTTTATCTTCGCTTGGTGACTCTTGATATTCCCCAACATGACTCTTCATGGGAAAATGTGTCCCATCCTTCTTTTGTCTTTACCTTGTGGCTCTTCAACTTTTCCATGGGCCCTTCTTTTGTCTCATATGCAACCAAAAATATATTCGTTAATATTAAATAAATATTAACTCATATTAGCCAAGATATATTTATTACAAACAACATTAAATGCAATGGGGCCTTTATCACCAATAATGCTAGACCTTTGACATCAATGATAATATTTCCAATAATCTCCTCCTTTGTCATTGATGGCAACCTCAATCTTGAAATTGCCACATCCTGTCACCTACATATCCTATCATCTGAAAACATACAGTAACTCCCCCTTACTGTAGCAACTTGTACCTGTTCCTTGTACCTATTTTTTGCCCCTGTACCTGTACCTATTATTCTCCCCCTTTGACATCAATGGCAAAGGGCCTACCTAGAGCTAACACTTAGCTCCCCCTCACTTGATGCTGAGCATCAATGGTAGGAAGTAATATAAATTACTCCCAACTCCTCTCTCTGATATTTGAATGTATCCTTTAATCGTGCCTTTGAGAAGATATCTGACAAAACATATACATTGTTCCCCGTCCTTTGAGCATCTACAATCAACTCATTTGAATCTTTTCTTCTAATCTCAAAACTTTTATCATGAAACCTTAATGTGTATCCTTGATCACATATTTGACTAAAACTTAATAGATTATGCTTAAGACCTTTTACATACAAAACATTCTTAGTCTTAGTTCTACCATAATCCAAACTCAAAGTACCTTTTCTTACTATCTTGGCAGTGGTTTTATCTATGAATCTCACTGTACCACCATTGATCTTCTTTAGAGATATGAATTTACTTTTATCTCCTATCATATGCCTCAAACATCCGCTATCAGTTAACCATGGCTGATCTTTACCTCTCACATGCAGAGCTGTCTGAACCATCATAGAATCTTCATGTTATTTCTTCTGCCATGAACATGTTTGAACTTTCTCCCTGATGAATGGAGCTTTAAAACTCTGATCCTTCTTCATTGAATATGCATGAGTATTTTTTTCTTTCTTTTTGAAACTATTAGTTCTTTTTTAACACTCTTATTTATTGTGACCATAATCATTTGAAACACTTTAAAACTTTGAAACACTGCATATGCAAGAATCATTCTAATAGACTCAACCTTAACACCGATGCAAACTTGTCTTTAAAACTCTATTCCCTCAAAAGATATACAAATTAATCTATCAACTCACCTTCTTGTCATGCAACATATCCAAGACCCAATAGCATCCACCATGCTTCAATTTTTCTTAAAAGTGTCTCTTTGAAGCCTAGAAGAGACACCCCACACAATAGGGTTCTAGAAATAAATCTCAAGAGATTCCCACATCTCCTCTGTTTCTTCCTTGATTTTCTTATGTTTTTCTTTTAGAATTCATTTAAGCATGTCTAACCTTTTTGACTTATTAACCTTATCATTTATGATGTTTTTCTTTTTCTTAACTTTTGCAACTATCTTATCTTGACAAAGCTCATGCTCAAATGTAACAAGAGATTTTGCACAATCCTTCTTGTCTGATTCTTTATCTACTATAGCAAGTAATTCATTTTTATTCTTAAACTCAACCTGATCAACCTTTACTATTTTAGGTCTCCAAACCTTAATTTGACTCTTCTCATATCTTTTAGGGGCTCTGTAACCTTTAACATACTTTGAAGATCTCTTTACTTGTTTTGGACATAATTTAGCAATATGGCCAACCTTATGACAACAAAAGCAAACAATATTTCTCATACCTTTTTCTTGAATGTGATTGAGATCTCCCTTTGACTGATTGCTTCTCCTCATATAGTCTCATCCCCTATGACCAACATGATGACAAACAAAACAACAGCCATGAAAAGAATTTGAAAACTTAAAAGCATTGGGCTGCCTGATTGACTTCTTTGATTTGCCTTCAAGACCTACATCCTTCTTTCCTTGGACCAATATTTCATGATATTTCTCAGCCTTTATTATAAGCTTCTCATTATTATCCTTTAAAGAACCTACATCATCCTTTAAATAATTACACTCTTCTTCTTTTGATGTTAAAATTGAATTTGCAACCTCTAACTGATTCTTAAGATCCTGAATAAATATCTTATTTTCTTTTACTTCTATAGCCAACTTAGAATCCAAGATACACACCTTTTCCTTAAGAGCCTCAACCATAGATTTCAACTCTTGATTCTCCTTCATTAGCTGCTTGGCCATATTATGCTTTTTTTATCTACCTTCAAGCTGTTAAACCCTTTCTGAAGGAACCTGCTCTGATACCAATTGTTAAGTGTGAAATATACTAAGAGGGGGGGTGAATCAGTATATTATATATCTTATAAAACTTTCCCTTTATCAAATTCCACTTAATCAAACATTCAAGATATGCAATAAAACTCAAACAATAAACATCACACAAGATAGAGAGAGAGACTAGATATAACATGGAAACATGGAAACCCAATGTGGGAAAAACCATGGAGAACAATCTCAAGTATATTCATGAGAAAAAACCCATAAGAGCACCATACTCCTTTTCCGAGTACCAACCTCAGCTACAATTCATGAGCACCAACCCACAAGAGCTTCAAACCCCTTTGTCAAGCACCAACTTAGCTACTATTCATGAGCACCAACCCATAGGAGTACTAACCCCTTTGTCGAGCACAAATCCAGCAACAATTAGTGAGCACTAACCCACAAGAGCACCAACCCCTTTGTGTATACCACACACCTATCTCTCAATGTTGCTATATCAACAAATGATAGATCAATAGAACATCTCTTTCCTCTCTCCCACTTTTACTCTTCTAAGCTAGATATAACAAATACAAATCATATTCATCTCTCACAATTACTCTTCTAAGCTAGATATTACAATATCAAATCAACCTCTCTCTTCCATAATTACAAATGGCTTCTCAATCCTTTATTTATAGCTTTCCAAATGACCTTTGGCCTTCCCCCTTTGTGACCCTTCAATCCTCATGGAAAATGGTGCCAATCTTGGATGACCCTTCATATTCAAGCCTTTGAAAAATCATGTGGTGACCCTTCATGACCAAAAACGTCCTTCACACTTTTGTCCTTATCTTTGGTGACTTTTCGTATTCCTTAAAGTGTCCCTTCATGAGAAATTGCACCCTTACTCTTTTATCTTCGCTTGGTGACTCTTGATATTCCCCAACATGACTCTTCATGGGAAAATGTGTCCCATCCTTCTTTTGTCTTTACCTTGTGGCTCTTCAACTTCTCCATGGGCCCTTCTTTTGTCTCATATGCAACCAAAAATATATTCGTTAATATTAAATAAATATTAACTCATATTAGCCAAGATATATTTATTACAAACAACATTAAATGCAATGGGGCCTTTATCACCAATAATGCTAGACCTTTGACATCAATGACAATATTTCCAACATCCTAAGCCCTAATGCCCACTACATGCCATAAAAATACATACACCCTAAAAAATGCCCTAATCTCTAATCGATATACCTTATATACACCCTTAAACCCAAACCCTACATGTTCTAATCCATAATCCCTAGACCCTAAAACGTAAATTACGATCTCTAATCCCTAAAACATAAATTGCACTCCCTAATCCATGAACCCTATGCACTAATTCCTTAATCCCTAATCCATAATACCTTATTTATATTAAGTACAACATGATCACATTATTTCATAACATGATCACGTTATTCTTAACATAGGAAACCCTCGGTTCTCATTGCCAATTGTCAACCCCAAAGCTTATATTGACAATAATGTTATCTCAATGGGTTGGATGGGATAGAACCTTATAAAACACATCATGTGATCACATTCTATAATAATGTGATCATGTTATTATTATTTTATATTAAGCTCACTTATCAATGACTTATTATTATTTTTTGGGACTTCCATGTGCTGAGAGCTTCTTTCTCTAAGTATTAGGAGAAGAAAAAAATGAATTAATAAATAATATGTAATTTAATGTACTTTTGGAAACATATTGGCCAACCATTTAACAAATTGAAACTATAAGTGATATGGCATTTAATGTAATTTGGGAAACATGCTCAAAAACATTTTTGTGCCACGTATGTCATAAAAGCATGCTACCTGATATTTTATTAAATGCACATTTCATTTCTATTTATGGGGATCCATTTCCCTTTCATTACAATATCAATTCAAAATCATTGGCTTTAATGCAAGGAGCAATACGAGTATCCATAAATCTAAGCCATTCTAGGGGAAAGGTCCCAGTAGTCGTGCACCTTAACTTTGGACCTTAATTGTAATCCATAATCTAGAAAACATAAATTATAATCCATAAAAAATAAATTGTAATCCCTAATGGATAATCCATAATCCATAAACCCTATGTACTAATGCCTAAATCCCAATCCATACCCCCTATGCACTAATGCCTAAATACCTAATCCATAATACCTTATCTATATTAAGTATAACATGATTGAGTTATTTAATAATGTTATCATGTTATTATTAATGTAGGAAACACTTGGTCCTCATTTCCAATTACCAACCCCAAAGCTTAGATTGATAATAATGTGATCATGTTATTATATAACATGATCATGTTATTGTCAATATAACCTTCTCAATGGGTTGGATGGGACAAGACCTTATAGAAAACATAAAATGATCATGTTATTATTATTTTATATTAATCTCACTTATCAATGACTATTTTAATCCCAAGTCGAGACTTCTATCCCCACAAACATTCTTTGCATACTTCTAAAAGATCTGCAAAATTTGCATACATGTGTACTTCACCCCACCTTTACAAATTTGCCAATTGTCCCTTATGGGTTTTGGATCATGTTCAAAGAGGAAGAGGAAGTTGTTTAAGAGTAAAAAACTATATGAATTAGAACATTTGAGAGAAAAACACAAGCTACAAATGTGAAATCTTTGTGGTAAACAAGGTAAAAATCCTAATCCTAATGAACCAAATGCCATAGATAATGAGCCAATTGATGATAATGAATTAAGAAATGATTAAATTGACTATAATCAATTGAATAATGTTTAAATTTAACATATTGAAATTAAAAATTAGAAATTGACCATAATGAAATGAATAATAATGAAATTGAACATAATGAAATGAATAATAATGAAATTGAAAATAATGAATTAGTTAATGTTGGAAGTTCACATTCAAAGTTCCAAGTTTTTAATTTTTTTGATGATGAGTCTATTTATGATGCTTCACCCCCCATAAATGAACAAAATTTGATGGAAACAAATAATTATGAAATTTATCATCAAGAAATTTCATGGAAACATATAATGAAGAAATTAATAATGAAGAATTTAATGTCATCCCATCTCTAAACAATGAAAGTAATAATGGTTTTGAAACACTCTCTCAAAAAATTCCACCATTAAAAACACCTCCAAGAAATGTGCATAGAAATGAAAAGTAATTAATTGAATTCAATGAAAATATTTTAAAACCAATGCATAACAAAATATCTGATTGCCATTCAAGAAGACTAACTCAACAAATTTGGGATACTTTCTTTCATAATTTGGAGTATGATAGTCAAAGATATCAATTATTTGTTTCATTGATAAAATTTATTAAGATGAGACCTATAATGTACACATTATTAATAATAACATCTAACATAGATGAATAAAACAAAGAAATGATGGAAAATCCACATGATGCATATCATACTTTGGGCCTAAAATCATGCACCAAAGTGTGTAATGTTGTTCGATGTATCCTTATAACTTGTGCAATAAGTGACAAAATAGGGAAAAAAGAATGGTTTCAAAAATAATCTAAATACTTAATATAAATAGAAAAATAATAATGGAATCAATTCATAGATGAGAAAGACTTAATGAACCTAATACCCATGAGCTTTAGACATTCTCTAGTAGACTTCCATGAAAGGATAAGGCTCTATCAGATAGTCTCAAAGAGTTATTGTTGAGAAAATTTGACTTTTAGGTATTTTATGGGTCCAATATAAATGTCACAAGGTTTTATATATGCTAAATCATGTTAATTGATGTTATCCTAGCCTTGTTCATCAGTTATTTTAGTCCTTATATCATTTTTGAGTCATTTTGATGTCAAAAAATGTGCATTTAATGAGTTGTATGGATTTATTAGGAATTTTTAAGGTTATAAAATGTGATTTCATGCCCCATGTGTCCAATTAATTCTTCATCAATTGACATAACTAAAAAGTGATAGGTTGTATAGAAGAAAGGGTAGTTTTCTTAAGAAAGAAGAAGAAAATGGCACTTGTATGACTCCTTGGGAAGAGTGCCACATGGGAAAGGATCAAACAATACCTCTTCAACTTCCCCAAGCTTAGTTTCATGTTTGGTTTGATCTGGAAGTGCCATTTTTTCTCAAAACTATTCCACTCCTTTTTCAGTCCTCTTGGAAGGTAGAAGTGACCTTTAGGTTTGTGATTAGTATGGATAGCTCAAGAGGTTTCAGATAAAATGCCTTGGAGAGGTTAAATTAAAATCAAATAAATTCATTTATATATAAGGATTTTAAATAATTATTTCTTGTGCTTCATGAACCATCCTCATGAAACTAACTATATTTTTATGCCTACTTATCTATTCACCCTATAGGTTTTGCTCGTATTTGGTCAGGTCTATGCAATCCAATTGCTAATATTGGTTAGATATTATGTTTAATGTTTTTTTATTATGTTATCCATTATTTGTTTCACATTATGAGTTAATTTTATGATCCAACCAACTCAGTTTGTAAGGAGTGAAACAGTGGAATTGCAATCATTTCTTCCAATTGTTGGTGTTTTCTCTTATGTTATTATTTCAAAATTAATTTAATTAATGAATTATTTCCCATATGTATTTGATTCACCTAAAATTCCAAATCCAACTCCAAATATTCACTTTAAGAGATAATAAGATAAAGTAGATGCATAAAATGGTCATCAACAATAATTGTATAGTCTGCTTTTTCTTGAAGAAATATAAAATGTGTGTTTTAAACATATTCTAAGGTTTAGAAGGTTTGAAAATGATTGGTAGTGTTTTTTAATAATTTTAATAATATTGACATATAGTGGAACCAAAAGGTTACTTTCCAAGAAAATTTGTGACACTTTGGGACGAATTCCTAAAACTGCCAAAAAATAGGTCCAAGACCTTTTCTGGGTGTCCTCATGCATGATTTCATTGAGTTAAAAGACTTATAAATACATTTATTTTTCAAGATTATATATATTTATATCAACTATAAAAAGAGGATAGGTTTTTGATTCAAAGAGAGTGGTTTTCTTAAGCCCTCAAATTGCTCCTCAAAACATTGATTTCCCATAGTGATGTCTATAGCAAAATGAACTAACAATGGGTCTAGGCTTATTAGGTGGATTTGATGTTTAAATCTAGGTTGGAATGAATTTTTACACCAGGGGAGACATAATTTTCATGATTTACATTAAAGAAGAACATTAAAGATGGTTTGTACTCACCAAGCATGAACCAATCCATACAAATGGATAAAGCACAGTCACCTACAATAAGCTTTAACTCTCACTCCATTAATAAGTAGACCTAGGTATTAGAAATGTTAGCTTGGGTTAAGGGTGAAAGTAACCATAAATTATCTAAAGGTCATTAGTAAAATTTAAATGGTGATGCCCTAAAATCCAATAGGCACCTATAGATTTCCCTTACCTCATATGTCAACCTAGAGGCTAGCTAAAAACTACCATAGAGCTTGAATATAAATGCCTTGAGGATAGGCATTACTTTAGGAATGGAAGGACAAATATATATGTGTAATAGTGGGGATATTTCAAGGATCACATGAATCATGTAATAAGCCCTGAAACACATACAAATATACATATAGGTACCCTTCAAGGCAAGCAAATACAGTTAGTTGACTACAAGCAAATAGTGACCTAAGCATGAGTTTTTTATGGGTGTTTTATCCCATTCAACTATTATAGTTGACTGTGTTGTCTCAGTCAATAGGTAGTAAGCAAAGAATAGATGTTTTTAGTATGAATAGGTCATGAAAGTGAAACAAATGAATATGGATCATTACCAAAAGGTCTTGAGAATTTAAATGGTGTTATAATCATATTTTCAAGGTCCAAATATTGTAATGTAACATACAGGCAGGGACAAACAAAGTGTCTCAGTCACAGTAAAACTAGAAACTCAATCCTGACTAGATAAAATGAATGGAGGGGAGCATGAAGTTTTGCAATGGTGATAAAGATAAAGTCACCTTTTTATGACTATAATTTTACTATTTCACCATCATATAATTGGAAACATTCATGGGGAAGGGTCTAAACAAGCTATAAATAGTCTATGGAGAGCAAACTTTGTACACAGTCTCCTTAACCAGCATGTCTTATTTTTTTCATGTTTGGAAGGATATATCCTTCAAAAAAAGAGCTCAAAATTTTTAAAAGGAACCCTCAGGAATTTTATAACCTTTTAAAACATTCAATTTTTTTGAGTAGGTAGGGGAGTGCCCTCTATTTTGTCATAGACAGAGGGCACTCCCATCATATACAAACCTTGTAGTTTTATAAAGTTGGAACCAAAAGATGGACAAGAATGTAAAGAGACTATTCAAGGGGGTTTTAAAATATATAATACATATAAAAAAATGTGTATAACACATCAAAATATTATGTAACTTGACAAGATGGTCTAAACCCTTGGAGTTATAGTCAGGCCTAAAGGTAAGGTTGAGGCCTAGTGCTAGATGAGGGGGCCATTTTCACTTCTAGACTTTGATACGAATTATAGAATATTAGATCATGACTATGGGATCATGTTATAAGTGACAAATATTTTTGGAGGCAAGGAAAACCTTAAAGGGTAATTTTGAGCTTTAAAGTGTAAACAAGCATACTAGGCATGGTGAAGCCTAGATTCTTAATGAGAGACCATTTAATTTTATAACATGAATTATGCATTAAAAAATGTTAAAAGATGTTAATGGGGTCAAATGATATGTTTTAAATATTTTAGAGTGCAAATAAAACCAAATAAATCTATTTTTAGACCTCAAAACAACCCAGCCATGCATGAATAGAGGAAAACAAGCTTGATAGCCTAGTTTTAGATGCTCACATATTTTGGGATGCTTTTCATGGGATCCAAGGGAATTTAGGGATGTTAAAAAAATTATTGAACTATAAATTTGTGGAATTGGTCTGAAACTTGGACGTTAGATCTTAATGAATAAACCTTAAGAGTGAAAACTATTTAGAAACCCTTGCTTATGACCAGTTTATGGAAATGAAGCTGGAGATGAATTATAATTCCATATTTTGGATATGACACCTATTGTAAATTTTATAGGATTCACTCTAGATCCCTCCCATTATTTTTATTTGTATGGACTTGTATAGATTGGGTGAGAAAGAAACTATTGTTGACCATTTTTTGTGTTATGTAGGTTCTAGGAGGATTCTCAATATGAAACCAACTTTAGTATAAATATTAAGAATTATTATAACTCCCCACATCCATTTCATACCTCAGAATAACTCGTAAGTGCCTCAATAGGAGATATCATCTTAGTCAATCAAAACTGGTCTATTAGAAAAGCTAGTGAGAATGGTGGAACACTTTAAGTGAGCTAAAGTTAGGGTGTCCCTAATGCTTCTAAGGAAATGAAGGGTATTTAAATGTTTCATTAAATTCCTCACACAAATTTTCATGAGAAAATGATTCCAATTTTAAGTCAAAGTGTGTAGGTTACATGAAGAAAGATTTTTTTGGACTGCATATGATGATAAATCCTTTCCAAGTAATTCTAGAGGACCAAGAATGCAACCAATGCATGGAAAGTTATGCATGAGATCCTTACCATTATTTCAAATCACTGGACTTGGTTATAATTATTTATGAGGTGTTCAAATATGGTCAATCAAGAAGTTAGTTTTTTTTTAGCTATTTAAAGAGTTTTCATGCCACTTTGCAAGAATTTTATGACTTGGATTGACATTTGTACTTATTGTACTTACATGGTTCATCCCATACCATATTAACATTAAAAATTAACTCATTTTATCATCTTTACAAGTTTCCTTATGAACATTTGACTTCTTTTTTATCCTTTCTCTCTCAAGTTCTATAAGAACTAGCCATTTTGGCATTGTAATCTATGCTCTACCTAAGTATGGTGAAGCCTTGCTCATTTATATACCTTTTGATCAATAATGATGCTTATTATTACCTCATCTATGAATTTTATTAGTGTTTTCATTTGGAATGTTTCATTTTTCATAAGTGAAGACTATGGATTCCTTAACATGTTATTTCATTCTACCATCTATTTGTAGTTGAAAAACTTCTTATTGCAGGGCATGTGAAATGTTCTAGGAAATGTCAAGGATTGATTGAGTTAGTATATTCATTAGTGTCCTCAAATTCCTATCGTCTAGTCCTCTTATCTTTGCACATTTGTCTATAACCTCATAATGTAACATTAATGTGAGAAGATGAAGATTGGAGAAGTGTATGTTCAGTTTATCTCTTGGTTTCAAGTGTAACATGTAGTTGGTTTGATGTCATCATGTTATTTTGTGTATCACCTCCCTTAGGTTAGTTTACTATTAGTTATCTCTCTCCCTTTTCACCCCAAAAATTTAAGTGTAGTTATGATCCAAAGTGGTAAATCAAGGGAGCTAGCCCTATCTAGAGATTCACCTCATCCTTAGGCTACCCACAAGCCTAGAGGTGTTTTCATTATGCCACTTAGATGAGAAGAGATTTTCCATCTCCTCAAAGGCTGAAAATCCAAGTGATAATAGTTTTTGGCACGCTCAATGGGACTTTCGGTGTTGTCTCTCAATAATTAGCCTTTGGAGGCATCTATCAAAGCATCAATGGTGACTTTGAAGATATATGAGTTAGTCAAGTAGCCCAAGTTATCCTTTGAATATTTTTGGTAATATTTTCCCTTTTGATATTTCTTTCAGTGAAGTTTCATGGATATTTTTGGTGTTGAGTTTTTTTCTTTACTAGTTAGTGAGACATTACAAGCTTGTGCCATTCCCTATCAATAAGAGCAAGTTATTAATAAGACTTGGTGTGATTCTTGCCAGTCTTGTTATGATCCATATTAACTACCATATGTTTGGTATTATCCTTCTCAAGATTCTTACCAGTCCTATAATCATCTTCCTCAATGTTTTACTCCCCCCAGTCAATGTACACACTTCTCAATTCAATCCATTTCCACCTTCAAGAAGACTCTTTTGGGTTATGAGAGGTAGATGTTGGAGCTTGATACTCTAAGAGGATGTGGTCAAGATGATCCTAGGAATATTATTTATAAGGTTAGAGATGCATTAGAATTTGTCAAAAGAGAGTGGTTACCTATTGAGAGAGTTAATTGGCAAAGGCTCACGAGTGATATTCTTGATGCAAGTGGCCTCATTTCTTCTTTAGAGGAAAGGCTAGGAGTTCATAAGAGGAAACCTTACCAAGTCTATCAACCTTAGTATCCACTTCCCCAATTTTCCTATCAGCCACATTAGACCCCTAATCATGAGCTTAATCAAAATTTCTAAATCCATCCTTTTCCAAACCAACTGGAAGAGAGAGTTGGAAAGACTAGCCTTTTGTTTGAAGCTAATCTTGATAGGCAGATTGATTTGGCAAATATGCATATGAACTATTCCATATTAGAAACAAATGATGTGGAATTAAATCCCTCATTGTCCTCTCACATTGCATCCCCACCAACTCAAAAATAGACTCATAATCCTAATACCCTAAGTTGGAACAAGATAGTGGAGTCATGGGGAAAGAAAAAGGATAGAAGTTTGGTTAATAAGCAGTGTGAAGTTGTGAATGAAGTTGATCCTTTGCAAGTTTTTTCCACCCTTACTCAATCAACTTCTTGTGTTATATGTCAGTCTGCATGTATCCCTCATACTCATGATGATTCCTATGATCTTCAAGAAAGACTTTTCCAAGAGAACCTAGCCAAGCAAATTGAAGAGTTAGAGGCAAAGATGAAATTGCTAAGTCAAAATGTGATGGAAGGTTTATACCCAGAAGAAGATCCTATGCCTAAACACACCCAATCCACCCTTCGTAAAGAGAGTAATCAAGATAAATTAGATGTGAATAAAGTATTTTTCAATTGCAAGGAATAAAATTAGGTTATTTTATCCCAAAACCTGTCTCCCCTTCCTTAAGAGGTTCCAAAAGAATCCCCTACATTCCATTCCCAATCTAATTTTGAGTTATTTGTGCCACCTCCACCAATTAGTTCATCTTTTCCTCACCTCATCACCCTTTTCATTTATGGACCTATGGTATGGGAACCTAAAGAGGAGTATCTGGTTGAACAAAACTTATAACTCTTGCTTCAATAAAATCTAACTCCTTGGCAACTTCATTGGACTAAGTCACATGACTTCAAAATGCCTAATATTGGAACCACAAAGAAGGAGATAGAATATCTTGCAACCCTTGAAGATCAAATTACTATTTTAGAGGTTGAGATGCAACTTTGAATTACTCAAGAGGTCCTAATTGATGAGAAAGAAGTGATGTATTGTGTGGAAATTTTTGATTTGGTTGATGAAGAAGAATGTCTTCCTTTTACCAAAGAGGAAGAAATTGTCCATAGTTCTTCCATCACTATGAAAAATATCATGAATGGGAAAGAATAATTTCACAATCAAAATTTAGATGACTTGTTTGAAATCATTGGAGCAGGCTATACTCCTCTTCAATGAGGCTATGAGCCAATTACAAATAGAGAAGGTAGCCTTGACACTCAAGTAAGTATGCAAAGGAAAAGCATCCTTTCAAATTTGTCTTTCAAAAGGGCATATGAATTTGATGATGAAATTTATGAATTCATAAATATAGGCTATCATCCTCTCAATTAGTTGGTAGAGACACATCAGATTTTTAAGGATGGAAAAGCTCCTATTGGCCTAAATCTTCTAAAGAACAAGAAGTCAACCATCGTGAAGCATGCTTACTAAAGAGATACAAATTGACCATGAAATGAAGAGTATGCAATAGTATGAGGTATGTGAATATTTTCAAGAGGAGTATATCTACATTGGATATCAATTTAAGGATGATCCACTTGAGGGTAGATCAATTAAAGTACTAAGGAATAGGTTTGATCTAAATAGCATCTATTTCAAGGAGAAGCATACTTGGCACTGTATTTAATATCATTATAAAGATGATTCAAGAAGTTTTCCTTTTGATCCTAGAAAGGAGGTATGCTTAGTATCTAGTTTTGCATAGTAATTTGTTTTTTTATCCCCCTAAGTGCTTTGATCACATCTGTGTGTGTGTCTTATTAGTTTTATGTCTTATTTTATGTATGTGTCCTTTTTTTGAGTGGTTAAGGTAATTAGTGGTCTTATCTTGACCGAAGTCAATGGTCAAAGGTTTCCTTGTTTGTCTTAGACTCAATATGACTCCCTAAGCCCAATAGACTAATAAGGTTGTTGGTCTAGTTAGTATAGTAGGCATAATACCCTTATGAGTCACCAATTTGTTGACCAAATTGATTTTTAGGTTAAATTGGGGCACCCCTAAGTAAAAACTTGACTTTTAGGCATTTTATGGGTCCAATATAGATGTCATAAGGTGTTATATAGGTTAATTAATGTCAATTTATGTTATACTAGCCTTGATCATTAGTAATTTTAGTCCTTATATCATTTTTGGGTTATTTTGAGGTCAAAAAAGGTGCATTTAATGATTTATACATATTATTAGGAATTATGAAGGTTATAAAACATGATTTAATACCCCATGTGTATACTTAAGTCTTAATCAACTAACATAACTGAAAAGTGACAGGTTATGTAGAAGAAAAGGCAGTTTTCTTGGGAAAGAAGAAGAAAATGGCACTTGTATGGCTCTTTGGGAAGTGTGCAACGTGGGATAGGATCAAAAAATTACTCTTAATATCCCCCAATATCATTTCCAAAAAATTTTAGATTTGAAAGTGACATTTTTTGCTCAAAACCATTCTACTCCTTTTTCAATCCTTTTGGTAAGCAGAAGTGACCTTTAGGTTTGTGCTTGCTACAGATAGCTCAAGTGATTTTAGATAAAAATCCTTTGGGATGTTAAATTAAAATAAAATAACTTAATTTACATATAATTACTTAAAATAATGGTAGTTTGTGCTTCATGAACCATCCTCATGAAGCTGACTATATTTTTCTACATGCTTATCTATGTACCTTATAAGTTTTGCTCTCGTTTGGGTAGGTCTATAAAATCCAATTGATAATATTGGTTATAGATGATTTTTAATATTTTATATCATTTTATTAATGATTTTTTTCACATTGGGAGTTGATTTTATGTTCCAACCAACTCAATTTGTGAGGAGCGAAAGAGTGAAATTGCAGTCATTTCTTCCAATTATTAGTGTTTTTTGCCTATGCTAATATTTCAAAATTAATTTAATTAATGAATTATTTCCCATATATGTCTTTAATTCATATAAAATTAAAAAAACAAATCCAAAGAGTCACTTTAAGAGCTAAAAAGAGCAAGTAGATGCACAAAATGGTCATCTATAACAATTGTACAGTCTGCTTTTTCTTGGAGAAATATGAAATGTGTGTTTTGAATACATTATAAGGTTTTTAAGTTTTAAAAATGATTGGTATTAATTTTTAATGATGTATATAATATTTAAATCTAGTGTAAACCTCAAGGGGACCTTCCAATTAAATTTGTGACACTTTGGGACAAATTCACAAAACCACCAAAATAGAGGTCCAGGTCCCTTTTTGGGTGTCCTTATACATGATTCTATTGAGTAAAAGACTTCCAAATACATTTTTTTCAAGAATATATAGTTCTATTAATTTTAAAAATAGGATGGGTTTTTGAGTCAAAGAGAGTGGTTTTCTTAAGCCCTCAAATTGCTCCTTAAAACACTAATTTCCCACAGTGATGTCTACTGTAAAATGAACTAGTAATAGGTCTAGGCCTATTAGGTGGATTTTATTATTAAAAATATGTTAGACTACATTGTTTCACTAGGTGACACATAATTTCCATGAATTAAATCAAAGAGTAGCATTGAATATAGTTTTTACTCACTAAGCATGAACCAGTCCGTATAAATGGATAAAGCACAATCACCTACAACAAGCTTTAACTCTCACCTCTATCCTAAGTAGACCTAGGTATTGGAAATGTCATCTTTGGTTAAGGGTGAAAGTAACCATCCATGAAATAAAGGTCATTAGTAAAACTTTAATGGTGATTCCCTAAGATCCAATAGGCACCTACAAATTTCCCTGACCTTCTATGTAACCCTACAAGTTAGCTGTAGACTAATATGGAGATTGAAACTAAATACTTTGAGGGCAGGCCTTACTCTAGGCATTGAAGGATATATATATATAATAGTGTGGAGAGTTTCAAGGATAACATGAATCATGTAATATGGCCTGAAACATATACAAATATACCTGCAGATACCCTTCAAGTCAAGCAAATACAGTCGGATGACTTAAAGCAAATAGTGACCTAAGCATGAGTTTTTTATGGGTGTTATATCCCATTCAAAGTGAATAAGGGTATAATTAAATTATAGTTACCTTTGAATAGTAAAGTTAAGTCTTTTCACATCATTGATTAGTTCTAAATGAGCTAAATTAACCTACAGTGTAGGTTATTAAAGAAGTGTCTCAGTCATGAATCCAAGGTGATTATGAAGGGGCTAAAAGAGGTTAGTAGTATGAGAAAAGTGTGTGGACACATTAATTGTAACTATGAGTATCTCTATGAGATTTATACATAATTAAATAATCCTATATATACCTTTTTGAGACCCTATGAGCACTTACAACCATTAGAGTTGATTGTGTTGTTTCAATCAATAGGCAGTAAGCAAAGAAGAGATGTTTTTAGTATGAATAGGGAATGAACATGAAAAAAATGAATATTTATAATTTTAAAAATGCATTTATAATTTAAATATAATTATAATAATATTTTCAAGGTCCAAATACTATAATGTAACCTACAGGCAGGGGCAAATGAAGTGTCTCAGTCATAGCCAAATAAGAAACTCAGTCCTGACTAGACAAAATGAATGGAGGGGAGCATGGAGTTTTGGAATATTGAGAAAGATAAAGGAAAATTTTGATGAATATAATTTTCTCATGGAACCATAATATAATTGGAAACATTCATGGTGAAGGGTATAAACAAGCTACATACAATCCATGGAGAGCAAACTCTGTACATAGTCTCCTCAACCAACCTATCATTTTTTTTCACGTTTTGAAGGATCTATCTTTGGAACCAAGATATAAAAATTTGTACAGAGAAAAATTAGGACTTTTATAACCTTTTTAAAAATTCATGTTAATCTGAGTAGGTAGGGGAGTGCCCTATTTTTTGTTTCAGATAGAGGGCACTATCCTCATTCATAAACCATATAGTTTTAAAAAGTTGGAACCAAAATATGGACCAGAATGTAAAGAGACTCTTAAAGGAGGTTTTTAAATATGTAATATATATAAAAAATTTTTGGAAAACATAATAATATTATGCAAATTGACAGGATGGTCTAAACCCTTGGAGTTGCAATTAGGCCTAAAGGCAAGGTTGAGACCTAGTGCTAGATGAGGGGGTCATTTTCACTTCTAGTATTTGATATGAATTATAGCCTATTGGAGAATAATTATTGGATCATTTTATAAGTTCCAAACCTTTTTGAAGGAAATTAAATCCTTAAAGTGTAATTTTAAGCTCTAAAGTGTAAACAAGCATACTAGGCATGGTGAAGCCTAGATTCCAAATGAGAGGCCATTTGTATTTCTAGCATGAAGTATGAATTCCAACATGTTGAAACATGTTCATGGGGTCAAATAAGATGTTTTAAATATTTTATAGTGAAACTAAAACGAAATAAATGTCATTTTTAGATCTCAAAACAACCCAAACATGCAAGAAAAGAGGAAAAACAAGCTTGATAGCCTAGTTTCAGATGCTCACATATTTTTGGATGCTTTGTATGGGAGCCATAATAATTAAAGGATGTTAGAAAGGGTATTTAAATATAAATTTTTGTAATTTTTTGGAAACTTATATTTCGCATATATATGAATGAACCTTAAGAGTGAAAACTACTCAAAAACCCTTACAAACCCTTTCCTATGTCCAGTTTATGGAAATGAATTTTGAGATGAATTATAATGGCATAGTTTTACTATTAAACCTATTTTAACTTTAAGAGAACTCACTAAATCTCACTCTCATGATTTTTAGTTGTACATAATTGTATGGATGGGGTGATAAATAGGTTATTTTTTACCATTGTTTTTGTTCTATAGGTTATAGGAGGATTCTAAAGATTAAACCAAATTTAGGAGAAATATAAAGAATTTTTATAACTCCCCATGTCCATTTAACACCTTATAACAACTCCTAATTTCCTGAATAGGAGCTCTCATCTTAGCTAGTCAAAACTAGCCTATTGGACAAGCTAGTGAGAAAGGTGGAAAACTTCAAGTGAGATAAATTTAAGGTCTCAATGATGATTATAAAGATATGGAGGGTATTTAAATGTTTAATTAACTTCTTCCTATGTATTTTCATGAGAAAATAATTTCAATTTTGAGGCCAAGTGTCCAAGGTACATGAAGGAAGAGTTTTCTGGACTGCAAATGATGATATCTTTTTTCTAGGTGATTCTAGAAAACTATGCATGTAAAAAATCCATGGAGATGCATGAATAATACCCTTAACCTTATTTCAAATCATTTTACATATTTATAATTAGTTATAAGGTGTTCAAATAGGGTCAATCATGAAGGTAGTTGTTTTGAGCCAGTCAAGATTTTTCATACCGCTTTGCGAGAGTTTGATGAGTTGAATTAACATTTGTACTTATTGGCCTTACATGGTTCATACCATACCCACCTAAAATTAAAAATTATTTATTTTTATCAGCTTTAAAATTGTCCTTATGACCCTTATACATCTCTTTTCTCCTCTCTCTCTCAAGTTCTATAAGAACTGGCCATTTTAGCATTGTAATATATGCTCCACCTGACTATGGTGAAGCCCTAATCATTTGTATATTTTTTGATCAATAATAATACTAATTTTTACCTCCTCCATGAATTTTATTAGTGTTTTCATTTGAAATATTTTATTTTACAGAAGTGAATACTATGAATCCTTTAGCATGTTATTTCATTCTACCATCTATTTGTAGTTGGAAAGCTTCTTCTTACAAGGCATGTGAAGTATCCTAGGAAATGCCAAGGATTGAGTAAGTTAGTATATTTATTAGTGTCCCCATATGCCTCTTTTCTAGTCCTCCTAGCTTTGCACATTCATCCATAACCTCACAATATAACATTGATGTGAGAAGATGAGGATTGGAGAAGTGTATGTTTAGTTTGTCTATTGATTTTAAGTGTAACATGTAGCTGGTTGGATGTCATCATGTAATTTGGTGTATCATTTCCCTTAAGTTATTTTTCTTTAAGTTATCTCTATCCCTTTTCACCCCCAAAATTTAAGTTTAGTTTCAATCAAAAGTGGTACATCAAGGGAACTAGATTTATCTAGAGATTCACCTCATCCTTAGGCTACCCATAAGCCTATAGGTGTTTCCATTGTGCTACTTGGATGAGGAGAGATTCACCATCTTATCAAGGGTGAAAATCCAAGTGACAATAGTTACTTTCTCAATTTTTTAAATACAATAAAAGATTTTCACCCAATGCAAGAGATGTTGTGAAAATAAGAGTTAATTTTCGTAATCATCAACCACATCCAAAACATTTATTAGATATGATTCAAACACAATTGTAATCTAAATTTTTTGAAAAAAATCCACAAATTTCTATTTTTCAAATATATTTTTAGATGTAAATATATTTTTTATGTTAAAATAAATCACACACGTACCACTTGTTGTAAGTAACATGTTGATATCCAATGCACTATGACATTTTTTACCATATTCATTGTACTTTTCATACTAACATTTTTTAGGAGAGTGGAATTGAATTTCCATGAAAATATGTGAAGGAATTTATTCCAACTATATTCTAAAAAAGACTATATGGGTAATTATTTTACAACAAATCATGTTTAAATGGAAATTACAAAATTTGTGGTGGATTGCCAAATTTTAAAAAATGTATACATGAGGAGATTACAATTGCAATTGGATAAGAATTAGTTGGTTTAAAAAAATATAAATCAATGACTTATCAAGTAAAATATGTCAAAGAATATAAAAGGTGTGAGCTTGTTACAAAAAATATATCTATTTCTAAATTTTTGGTCAAATTTAGGGAGAAAATTATTTATGAGTATGCAAGGCACATACATAGGGCTAGATGGTTGGATGAACACATCAAGATATGCAAGGAGACATTCCCTTTTGGTTCCATTATTTTATTAGTTGATTTTTCATATAATTACACATTCAAACCCCAAATGTAAATTCAATCATAGTATTACAACTCATCACAAGTTCCCATATCCGTGCATATAGCATTCATGCATGCACCTAATAGTACATAGCAATAATGAAAAATATTAAGGGAGTACCATTTATATATCAGTGATGAAGGATAACATTGTTTATAGTATGTGCAAGGTTATTTTTAGAATTTATATGAACAATTAAGTTAGAAGAACATTATTTTCAATCAACATTATATTTGGTCAAATAATTACACATCATAGCTCAAAAATACACAAATGTTTTATTGGTTGAGCAGGATGACGTTACCACTAGTATAGAACACATTTGGAGTTTTAACAAGGCTATCCATGGAAAAGGGGAGCATGATGATATTGGAACATGTGTAAAAAGATTTATTACAAGGGAGGAGTTAAAATTTGAAGAGGGTATTCATTTTTTATATGCAAAAAATGTGGTTGAATGGTGTAATGAGAACATGTGTCATGGTGCTCAACTAAATTATAATGTTCATAGACATTTTTGGTTAATGGAGAAGTAACACTTGGTAAAGTATGAGGATTTTATGACTCTAACGGGTTCAACTAACCTCCACTCATTTCATAGCTTAAATTCAAGTTCTTGGACTATCCATATGAGACAATTGGTATGTTTCTATTCTACATGTGTGGACTCTATTTGGAATGAGTGTGAGTCATAAGAGTGGGTGGATGATTGGAGTTCTAAACCTCTAATTCCAATCAACACATCAAGTTCCAACAGCATTGCAACTTATAGATATGACATCATCAGATGACTTTGACCATGTATATGATCTAGTGTAGCCAGGTAGAATATTTTTCACTATGTATAATTTATTATCATTATTTAATATGTCTTTATATTGTCATTAAAAATATTTTGTGTTAAAAGTTTTTTATAGTTATTACAAATGAGGATAACAAAGAAGGCACTGATTACTACTTGTGTTAGTTTGTAGAGAGATAAAAAATTGACTTCCCTAATTATAGATGAAGAAAGCATTGACTATCCTAATGGGTCAGTGGTAGTCACTAGAAATTGGTTTTGATGATATCCTATAAAAAAATTAGATCACTATTTGTTTGAAGAGTTTGAAATGCATAGGAAGATACTGCACTATTGAAATTTGATTCTTGCAATGAATATTCAATTACAAAAATATCATGGGAGGCCATTAAATAGGAAACTATGGAAAGTTTGAGAGTTAGATCATGAAGCTATTCTTGATACTATCAATGTTAGAGTAGATCCTAGTGGTTTATTAGATTCAAATATAGAGGTATGTTGACTTTTCAAATGTAGATGCAATCAATTTTACCAAATGTTTTTTTTATTTTCTAGGTATTACATATATAAATTTCATTTTTAATTGCTTACTAATAATTTTTTGTAGGTTAGTGGTACCAAATAAGCTTCCACCTTTACTTATTTGGCACTGTCAGTAAATAATTATATATTATGGAAGCTAAAATAATCTTAGGTTTTATGGGTATGTGAACTTAAGCTAAAAAAATGCATTTTTCTTGTATTGGGAAGGGTGTTCTTGAGGCCAAAATGGGTGGTGGGATTGTCCATCAAGCCTAGGGAGGCCAAGAACCTATTCCTAGACATTATCCATCCCTACAGATGTGTTGTAGGTGTCAATTTTCACTCAAGAACCATCTGAATAAGAGTTTTGAAACCACAACTTGAACTTTGACAACATTTCTTGTTAGTGTTACTACTCTCTATAATGATAGTGAAAATTCACCTCTGGGTGGAATCAAACATCATGGTGGTGTGATAATATGTAATTTACCGATTTAGTTGTGATCAAAGTAATATATTCATAGGTAGAGGTCTCAAATGTATAAATTCTAGTTTGATCTTGAGAAGTTGCATGTTCACTGACAAAAACTTGCATTTTTGGACATGTCACTAAAAATTTTCTAACAGATTGATCTCAAAGCTTCCACCCGAGTGCTCTGAGGTAATATTAGAAGGATTAAGGAGGTACGTAAGGGATCTTATGGATCAAAAAAATGAATTATAGTTATTCTATACATGTTTGAAATTAAGCTAAAAAATTGCATTTTTCTTGTATTGGGAAGGGTGTTTTTGAGGCCAAAATAGGTGTTGGGTGTAGACACTAGAATTATGCACACACATTTCCATGTGTTGTGACCCCTATTAGACCCCTTAGACATTTTTTCCTTACCTAAGCCTATTTTCATTAGTTTAGCTTTACTAGGCTTAAACATGGCCTTTTATGCTATTTTGAAGGGTTCAGCCTCAATTGTCGATGGTCAACCCAACTATTGACGGTTAGGCTCAACTACTTAACTTTATACATATAAACACCATGAAAATGACTAGCTACCTTTTCAAAATATAAGTCATCCAAATATCCTTACAAGGCATTATATGGACAAATTATATTTAAATTCCCTAGTTACACTCCCTCTTGAACCTTTGCCCCTTATAAGAAGGAAAGAGTTGTAAGATCAAAATGATCTATAATTATTATTAGAATCTTAGGTACTTAGCAGGTCAACCAACATCATCCATGGTATCAATCCATTCTATTAAGAGTTGTCTTGTCATCAACTCTCAACCAAGCTTCCAGGTATTGTTAATCTATTGAAATCAAGCCAAAATACCCTTATAGGCTAACTACTCATCCAACCCACTTCTAGTAAGACAAGCCCTTGTTTATTACTATTCATGTACTTTATTTCTATTTTGTAATCAATTTAGTCTTTACCCAACCCCCATAATTCATCTATTAATCATGTTAAACTATTTTTGATCAAACCCAATTTGATAATTCTAGCATATCTTTTTATCAATTTCAATACCTTTTTATCATTGATGTAAGTACTTTATTTATGTTTTATTAATTGAATTGTTCTAAAATGGTGGGTTGATAGCCCTTAAGGAAGTTCTCACTTCCAAGATCTAGCTAACACTAGGCAATCCACCCAGTTACTTGTCTAACCCACAAATTTTATTTAGTTATTTATTACATGCAGGTCATCCTCCCTATTTAAAGAGATATTCACAATATTATAATTCAATGCATGCACACTTTTTATCAAGTATTCCTACCATAACCTATATTTATAATTTTAATACCTTCTTTTGAATAATAGAAAATTTTGAATGAAACATTCTTGAACACTTGGTGGGACCCTCATCTCTACTTGGGTTTTCTTTTTATCTACATCTATATGTTTCTTTCTTTATATATGCTCATAATTGAAATCAAAAATTCATTTGGTTTTAAAACATACTACATCCATTGATTGCATGCTTCTTATAGCTCACTTAGCTGAATAATGGCATCAGGATTAATCTTATTACACTTATGTTACACAACCAAACCACATAATCAATCAAACATTGTAACTCACCTGAGACAAGGCCTGACTAGGATTTCATCACCTAGTGGTCACCTTACCTATTCTTAGAAATCCTACTTGGAGGTTATTACAAAGAGGAAAACCAACTCAGCTCTTTGGTCAAGTATAAACTCTAGATATTAATATATATTGGCTAAGCACCCAACACCCTTATTATTGTGGGATTGTGAAGTGAGGGGATAGACCCTAATACCAAGCCACCTATTAATTCTAATACAAATTATTTGGAACACCTAAATAGCCTAAAACCAACCATGGGTTGCTTTTATAGTACTTGATCTATAGGACAACTTCTATCACACATTCTCAAAAACTAAGGCATAAGCCAAAAGTGATCTTAAAACTAACTTCAAGCTTAAATGTACTTTCTAGTGTGTTCCTTGATTGCCTTGAATTTTTTCTTTATTTTTTTTCTATTTGAGTGGTGAGTCTATTTTTTGTATTCTCTCCCACTTTTTTTATATGGTTCTCACTCATTAATAGCAAAGAGACCTGGTAGAATAAAACCCATCATCTAAATCAACCTTCTCTATCTCTTCATCTATGGAGTATGTCTCTAAGGTAGAAGATTCACCTCATCCATTGGGAATCCCTACTTTCCCTTAGGTATTTCTCTAAGGAGACATGGACTTTACCACCTTTTTAAACAACAATCTAGTGGACCTTCAACACTATCTTAACACCTCTTCTCACCATATCCTAGTTTCAACTCCACCTCAAAACCCTCCTTATAGCATTCCATCCCACCTTATGGAGGGTATCCCTATTACCATGGTCACCACCCAACTTTTGACCACCTAAACATCTTCATCTACAAACGCCATTGACACTATGGCTAAGAACCAACCATTAACCTTACACCATCCACCCCTACTAATGACACCTCTACCTTGGGATTAATCCAACCATCAACCCAACATGTCCCACTTATAGCAAGGACATCCACCATTATCATCTCCAACCTCCCCTTTATCAAACCTAGCCCATCTATTAATACCTCTTTACCAAGCTTAGGGGTACCTATCTCTTCTACCTCACCACCCATTAACACAAAGGTCATGAACACCCCCATAATTACCAATCTAAACACAACTCAACCTACCTCAGTATCCCAATAATTACTTGCATATCTAACCTTAGTTATACCCCTAACCCACAAGGGTATATATCTACTACCCAATTAGCAATAGCTACCTAACCTTATATGTCATCTACCCAACCTCCCATAACCTCTTATCAGTATGGGGCCATCTCCCAACCTCTTTTAAATTATCAGTATATTCCCTAACCCCAATATATGCCTTATAACCCCTCAAGTGCACCACCTCAAATAGACTTAATGAAAATAATCATGGACAAAATGACAACTCTTGAGTCATCCATTTTGGGAGCCCATAACATTTTATCTTATGAACAAATATATAATGATACCATTCACCCTTTGGTCCCTATCAAACCTTATCCAACCCAATGGGAGCTTCCAAAATTCACCAATTTTTAAAGTAAGGAAGACCCCCAAAAAAATTTAAAATCATTCAGGCATTCTTGTTACATGATTGCCTATGATGATGTCTTACTTTTGTGCATATTTCCTGTCTCTTTCTGGCTTGACACTAGAATGGTATAGTTCCATTACCAAACATTCCATCTTCTCCTTTAACCAATTAGCTCATACCTTCTTAGATCACTTATCAATCAACATATCTAAGAAAGTGTCTATCACTAACCTTTATTCCATTTTCCAATTTGAGGATGAGTCTATAGGTGATTTTATGGCTCATTGGAGAAGCTTGATCAGCTAATTATCATTCTCCTTGCCTCATCTTGAATTGATCAAGATTTTTTCTCATGTTTTTGCCAAGCACATTTATTCCACACTATGTATCCAAAGCTTTAGAAATTTTGAAGAAGATTTTACCATGGTGTGTAAGTTATAGAATAGGGCTATAGATGAGGGTAAATTAATGTTATGAAATAAGAACTCTACCTTAAAAATAAATGAAAGCTCCTCCTCCAAATTAGGTAATCAAACTAATTATGGGGCTAAGAATAAGGGAACTGTGAATGTAGTTGTCCTTAAGGCTACTCTACCACCTACTTTCAATCAACAAAACTTTCCTAGTCCCTCTAACCAAAGCTCATGGAACACAAACTGAAGCACCCAAAAATAATTTATTTCACTTATAGAATCTTATGCCTCAGTGTTGGAAAATTTACTAAAAGCTAATCTTGTACAGCTTCCACCCATCAAGCCTCTCCCAAAGTTTGATTCTTCTCATCTAGCACCTGCTTGGTACAATGAAAATGACCTTTGTTCCTTTCATCAAGTGATCATACATGACATCAACTGATGCAATACTTTCAATAATGTTATTTAAAGCCTCATTGACAAGGGGGAGCTCATTTGGATAACCCCAATGCCCCTTAAAATCAAGCCCTATACATCTTCAAAAAGTCCTTTCTCAACCCTTCCCCTATCAAATATGATGATACATAGGCTAAATTCTCTCATGATGCCCACATGGTCAACATGGTCTATGATACACCTACACATGAGGACCCAACCATCCAATCTACCCACTCTTCCCCCACCTCACTTAAAGAGGTAGAAGAGTCATCTTCCCCTCCTTCAAAGATTTAGCCTGAGGAGGTTCCTTTTTCCCTACCCACACTCATAGAATCTTTGAAATCATTACATTCCACCCCAACAGGCATATCTAGACAAGTAAACATTCTTGATTTGCTACCTCTACTAGCTACCCAACAAATACTACACTTATGGATATTATTCCTAAAGGAGAAGCATTTTTACCGATGCCTCTTATGGATGAGCCATTTATCTCAACCTTACTTCCCTCACCTTAGTAAATCAATCAACCTACCAACCAACATCCCTAACCTATAATTCTATCTCTTGCATCCACTACCCATGAAACAAAACTAGTACACAAATCTTTTTCCACATTAGTGCAGAAATTGGAATTTGCCATAAAACCAGATATGGATCAAGCTACTTTTTCATAACATTTAGGACTCCCTTACATTAATAAACCTAAAACTTCTATCACACCCTTAACGAACCAATCTATCATATTTCCACCACCTCTCAAACTAATCAAAACTTCTATCGACCCTTCACATTCCCCACCAACAAAGGCAATCATACCTCAAACAAGTGGACCAACAAATAAACCTATTACAAACCTCAGTACCTTCCCCATATAGAGTTTTGTCTACCCATATCTTAAAGTGGAATTGACCCCATTTAAACCTTTACCCAAACCAACCAAACAAGTAAAACTATCGAATAGCCACATGCCTAGAGTTTTTCCTTATTTCCCTTACCCTCTATCTTGGGGCCTCATCCATCAACTCTACCCAAAAATCATATTCCTTTTAACATATGTTATCCACTACTACTAGTTACACCAGCCCAATTATTGTCTAGTACACTAATTTTTCCCAAACTATCAGTGGTCAAACTATCAACCTCAAACACTCAAACCACTAACATGCCCAAACCAAAACCATTACTTAGAAACATCACCTCACCCAAGATTTCTCTTACCAAACCCACTCCCATGAAAACACCCCACTTACCACCTAAAATGATAACCCATAAGCCTTTTACACCTCTCACTGAATCTTATTCAACCATTTTTTAAAGGTTGTTACAATCTTTGCACCTCACCTTACCTCCTATCAGACCCTTCGACCCTCTTGATTCAAAACTAGCTTGGTATAATGACCATCAAATATGTTCCTATCATAGGACACCTGCACATGACACAAAGAACTACAAATCCCTCTAGACCATTATCCATTATCTCTATGATGAGGATGATCTCTTACTATAAGAGCTTCCCTTGACCCCTCTTTTAAGGCAACCACTAGCCATTTTCCAATTCATACGGTATTCTCCACTCTCACCCCAAAATGATGGGGAAACTACCTAGCTTCTTATCACATCATTTCCCTTTATCCATACCATAAATGTGGTCACATGATCACAGCAAAGGGATAAATGGAAAGCCAAGGCATCCATTCCATAGACATACCCATCAACTCATCCTAAACTAAACTTAATCCAACCCTCTACATCCTTAGCTCTGCCCAAAGTAACTATCTTAGGCACCTCAGAGGGTAATCCTTTTGAATCCATTAGGAGGGTCATTCTTAATCAACTTCACCAAACTCCATCTAATATGAGCCTATATGAGATCATTTCAACTTCACCTCACCATTGCCAAGCCATGATAGAGGATATGCAAGCCATTAAGGTCAAAGCAAGAGACTTCCAAACATAGAGGCCTTCATCGATGCTCTCCAACTCTCTACCCTTGTTACCTTCAAGGACTTGGAGATACCTTCCATCCATCCTGAAGACCTAGATCCCCCTCTCTTTAGGTTTCCATATCAACCAAACCCATGTTAAATGGGTTATGATCAATGGGGGAGCTAGTATAAATATCATCTCTTCCCATGCCTATGATCAACTTAAGCTACTAGATAATGTCATGTCCAAAACTTTATCCATCTTTAGATCCTTTAATGACACTATGACCACTACCTTGGGCACCATTATCCTTCAAATTTGTATAGGACCTCACATGCTCCTTGAACTTTTCTATGTGGTTGAAGTTGAATTCTAGTATAATGTTTTACTAGGGAGACCTTGGATCCATGTTATGGCTTCTGTACCTTTCACCCTCCATCATTGTGTCAAGTTTGAACATGAAGTTCATGTGGTTACCATACAAGCCAACCCTAGCCCTATTATAGCATGTAATATGACCTACCAACCTAATGATGTTTTCCTACCTCCATCAAAAGCACCACAAAAGCTTCCACCCATGGAAGCTAAAGCCATTATTTCCCCTCCTAAAAAGCATCTGCCAGTTCATCTATTTATTTGGACCAAATACCTAGCACTAATCCCTTAGAGTCTACCTTCTAATGCCTTACCCTTGGAGAATACTTTTTCCTCACCCTAGATGCCTTCCTTACTCCCCAAGAATATGGGAAACTCAACCGCCACTTGGGTTAAGAGCCCAACATTGGAGTTTTTTTCCCTTTAGGACCTCCTAATTGTCAAACTCACTTCTTCAATGGGGGAATCGATAAGCCACTTAATGTTTTCATTACCCACCCTTCACGTCAACCATTTACTTCTAACCTTTTTACTTGGACAAACCTGATTTCACCAAACTATACCTTTACAGGTGTGCTTGGAAGGAATTTTATTTATGATAGTATGAGCATGGACCACACATTTTGACCTTGATCAAGACACATAAGGATAAAAAACATAGCCTTGTCTTCATTCTACCCAATAAGAAGAAATCCAACAAACCTACCACCACCATTGTTATAGAAGAGAGCCCTTACCTACCTATATCCCATCAACCTAAGAGTGAGGATGAGGACATCATCCCACCCAAAAAAAAATTCATCAACATGATTACCCTTGGCCCCTAACTTGCCAAAAGGAAGAGGTACCCTTATCCATCCCTTTGATCCATCCTGAGCTTGTGGGAAAATACTCTCCTATTATTAACACCATTCAATATCAAGATGATGATGTTATTCTCACCTACCTTGGTTCATTGGACTCTTTCATCCACAAATCTTTACCTCCAAAAACCTCAACCATGTTAAATAAATCAACCACAAACATTGACATTGGCACTCTAGACAACCCCCACATCATCAAACTTGGCCAAACTCTCACCCCTTAGGAACTATAGGACTACTCAACCTACTTTATGAGCATAGCATTGCATTCTCTTGGTCATATGTTGAGATACCTAGTATAGGTCCAACCATTTCCACCCACAACATCATCACCACTCATGATGCCAAACCTATCAAACAAAAATGTTGGCAAATGCATCCTCAAATATCCCTCTTTGTTAAAAAATATCTCCAATGCCTCCTTTTGGTTAACTTAATTCAACCCATAGACTATCCCCAATGGGTTTTAAACATCATAACTATCACTAAATCCATAATGGGAATACATATCTATGTGTACTTTCATGACCTAAACCTTGCCTACCCAAAGGATGACTTTCCTTTACCTAGCATTAACCGACTTGTTGATCTTACAGTAGGCCATGAGATGTTGTCACTCATAGATGTATTCTCATGTTTTAATCAACTCCTGATTACCCCTAAAGATCAACACAAAACTAAATTCATCACCTCATGGGGGACTTTTTCTATAGTGTCATGCCCCTTAGCCCTAAGAATGCTAGTTAACTTACCAATGAGCCATGACATATATTTTTCATGACCTTATCCATATAATCATCAAAGACTTTGTGGATGACCTTCTCAAGAAGTCCAAGCTTTGTAAAGACCATTTATCCATTCTTAAAATTATCTTTGAGTGACTTATCCATTATCACATCCACTTCAATCCTAAGAAATGTATTTTTGGGGTCTTATCAGGCAAACTTATTAGCTTCATCATTTCCCTTTGAGGAATAGAAGTTGATTTAGCCAAAATTAAATCCATCCTCAAGATGTTACTTTCAACCAATCTTAAGAAACTCTATAGATTATAGGGGAAACTTCAATCTATTCATTTCTTCATTTCCCAGCTCTTAGATTGGTATCAGCCCTTTCACCACCTTTTGAAAAAGGACATCTCTTTCAAGTGAAAAGTCAATTATCAAAAGGCCTTTGATGCACTCAAAGAATACCTTCTATCTCCAAATGTTCTTAAACTTCTTAAGGATAACCAACCTTTCTACCTCTATATCTCTACCATAAACCACTCCCTAGGGGCAATGCTTTCCCATTCGGATGAACAACACAAATAAAAATATGTCTATAACATTAGCCATACATTGGTTAAATATGAGACTCTATACACACATATCAAGAAACTATGTCTGGCCCTAGTCTTTGTGGCCACCAAACTTTACCACTACCTCCTTAACCATAATTTTTTTGTCATAACCAATATCGACCCCATCAAATATATCCACTCCAAACCATACCAAAACTAGCATATGGTTAAGTGGCTCATGCTTTTAGTTGAATTTGACCTTGAATTTCTCTAACAAAAATTGATCAAGGGGTAGGTTATCACTGACCAATTGGTTGGAGCACCCCTAACATACAACCAACCTCCCCCTCTTTCATTTTTAGATGAGTCCATCACAAGCTTGTCTCAAGTAGATTTCACCAATTCAGTAACCATGTTTTTTTATGGTTTCAAATGTCAGCATGGTGGGGGAGCTGATGTTGTCCTTGTCCCCCTTATTAGTGAACCACTTCTTCTATCTTTAAAATTGACTTTAAATTCACCAATGATGTGTTTGATTATGAATCCCTAGTAATAGGTCTCCAAATTGCTTTATCATAGAGATTGAGAACAATCAATATCTTTAGTGACTCCCAACTTATAGTCAACCAAGTTACCAACATTGACTAGTGTAAGAATGAGGTTTTACAGTTATATAGGTAACTTGTTATAGAAATCCTAACCTCATTTGAACATTACCATATTCAAACCACCCCATGATCTACTAACAAATTTGTTAATATCATAGTTTCACTTAACTCTCAGATCTTGTCAACACCCTCAAACTATCAATCATTGTCCATCACCTAACTAAGCCCTCAGACATCAAGATAGGTACTCCAACAATCTTTAGTGTGGAAGAGATCCTACTTGACCTTTGATACCAAAAAACCTTTAACTACCTTTTCCTTGTCATGGTTCCCTCTGGCCTCTCTAAGAATTCCCATTGAGAATTTATTTAGAGCACCTCTCATTATACCATTATGGGAGGAATCCTCTACAAATGAGGCTTAGATGGCCTCCTATTCTAATGCCTTTATGGTCTATAATCCTCTCATGCCATCAAAGAGACACATGATGGTATATGTGGAGGTCGCTTTAGTGGTCTTCTTGTGGTCAAGTGCATCCTCTGCCTAGGCTATTACTAGCCCACCCTTAACCAAGACTATTGTGATTATGTGAAAAAGTGTGTCAAGTGACAATAAAATATTAATTTACATCATGCACATAGTAATAGCCTTTACATGTTTGTAGATTTTTGGCCTCTCTCATAATGGGGTCTATACCTTATTGGTGAAATCAACCCCCAATCTTCATAATGACATAATTCTATCATTATCATAACTAAATATTTTTCCAAATGGGTAGAAGCTATTCCCCTTATCTTGATGAAAGTTGAAAAGATTGTCAAATTCACCACCCATCATATCATCTACCATTTCAGTGTTCCCCATAAGATCATCACCTATAACGGAAAATATTTCAAAAACAAACAAGTTTAGGACCTTTGTGATGTATCTGGTATTAAATTTAGCTTTTCATCACCTTATCACCCACAAACAAATGGACAAGCTAAAGCCTCTAACAAAACCCTTAACAACATGTTTACCAAAATGGCCAATTCTTCAGGTCGAGATTGGCATTTGCACATCCCCTTTGCCATATGGGCATATCATACTACCATTTGAACCTCCACTGGTACTACACCCTTTTCTCTCATCTTTGATGTTGAGTCCATCTTGCCTCTTGAAATCCAAATATATTTTCTTCACATATCATTTTATGACCTCATTTTGGAAGATGATTACCATCAAGAACATTTAGCCCAACTTGAGCTACTTGATGAGCATCATTTATCCACCCTTCCCCATCTTTGTGTCTATCAAGAACAAATCAAATGAGCCTATAAAAAATACCTAAAAGTCTAAGAATTCAACATTGGATATCTTGTCTTCAAAGAAAACCAACATGTCACTAATATGGAGAAGTGTAAAAGGGGAAAATTTTCATTTAATTGGCTTGGGCCATACATCATAACCCATAAGTATGGATCAGGGGCTTGTTGTTTATCCTCTCTCAAAGGCAAACTAGAACTTGAGCCTCTCAATACTTCACATCTACATCCCTTTTATTGTTAGATAGGGATCATAATCATCATTTGTCTAACTTAAGCTTGTCTTTTGAAACCACATTCATTTCCCTCCTTTTTTAGGGATAATTGACTAAAATTGAATCACGTGATTATCCATCATAACTATATCTTAATATTGAACTTTAGATACCATGGCTCTATCTATGGCATGATTCTCATAGTACTTCCCATATTTTTGAGATTAGTGCCTATGGTCATTATTACCTATACCTCCTCTTCACCTACTAGCACCCCATGTCATCTTAGTTTTGCCTTCATAAAGGTAATCCATTAATTATGTATGAATAGGTCTATATCAAGAAAACTCAAATAAAATTAAAAGCAATATCAAATAGAAAAAAACAAACTATGGGTCATCTTTAGCATCCACAGACTGCTCCCTTAAAGGATAGCTATTAAAAACTCATTCTAAAATTTCAAAATGTAAGGTGTATTTCTCCCTTGAGGGATAGTTATCAAAATAATTTGAGATTACCATATAAATCTAGACCACTCCCTTGAAGGATAGTTGGATAAAGCATTAGTCAAAGCTAGCAATTTCTTAGAAGCTTCCTATATAGATCAACTTCCCCAACCCTCAGGTAAAATTCAAAATCAATTAAAATAGCAAAAGAAATAATTTTTTCAAATATATAATCACCTATCCTAAATATCGATAAAATTGGGAAAATCACAATTGGTTCTCCTTAGTATATTCTTGTATCGATGAGTCTACACTTTATATATAGACATAGACTTATTTATACCACATCTTTGGACACCTACATAAAAGGCATACTAATCTCACTAATGGTTCTAGTTTCACCCATTCTCCCTCCACATATCATATACATGAGACTATGAGCTCAGTTGACATAATGTTATCAGGATCCCTATCTATCAACCTAGGCATGCTAATGCAAAACATTTGAAAGGCTTATTTTCACTAAGCCAATCTATCTTTGGGTTTCATATCAATCTTTGCCAATGAAAAGGTGTCATGTTCTTTTTCATATCTTTTATTAGTCTATGTAAGCCTATAAACATGAAAAACAAACAATATACCAAAATCATAAACATCATGAACTATGTCAACAAGCAAGATCATCTATCCACCAATGAGCCAAGCATAATGTAAACATATAGCAGATAGCCACAAACATTCACTTATCCATCACATCATGTAATCTTTTAAACATGTTATTAAACTATAAACCAAGTTAATTAGTAAAAAATCATATCATATACCATTCACCATTTGATATAGATGACCATAAACATGAGCCATAACATGTAACCATCCATAACATATCCTATCTAACCATGCATAGAATTAAAACACCATAATTTAACTTTCTACATATCACATGCCTAAGTTACTAAGTCAAATAACCATAAACCATGATCATCCATAACCATAAATTAAAAACATGAGCATCACATAAAATAATGAATGCCATATATCATATACATCAAATAGTCAAAAAATAATACATGTGATAATGTATCAATATCAGCTCTCTCTCAAAATATACATCTCACCACATCAGCGTGTAGGTTAGTATCAAAAAACATATACATATCATTAATATCATATATCAATTAGTCCCTTAGAACACTTAGACCACCTATACCTCTACCACTATCCCCATCTATACCTATACCTGATGGTGGTCCCCTTAGGACCCCTATCTGACCAATTGTAGCAGTCCACCACCCATGGGTAGCTAGCATGTCCACACCCCCCAAACTAAATCTATACTCTACAAATCTCATGGCATGGGGAAATTAATCTAGCACCATCACCTCATAGTATCTGAGCTCCTATACAATAACTATATACCATGCTTGTGGCACTAAATTTGATGGCCCTCTTACTGTTATAACTTTCACACCCACACCAATCTATGCCTATAATGTGCCTATCTATCCCTATAGACTAGTTACCTACCCCTATAGAATGATAACTTAGGTATGTGCCTAGTCCCTCTCCACCATCATTCCCACACCTATCCTTGTAGTGCCGTAATCTAGCCTTATAGTGTGGACACCTATCCCTATAAGCCATCTATCTAAGCCTAGGATACTACTAGAGATGTTATTGCATGTGGGTCATCATACACCTATGATACTCCTAGATCAACATCTATGGGATGGTGGCCTCTATAAAACCCTCCAAAATCTAATTCAGTATACCTTCCCTGGTACCAGGCCATATAGCCATTAATGATGCCTAAATCATCAATCTGGCCCCCTATTGGTAGCTCCTCAAAATCACATGCTATATCTACTAGCTGAGGCTCAAAAATTAAAAAATTGACCTCCTCTCTCCTATATCTAGGAGTCTTAGGTGGAATCCCCTATAATAGGCCAAATTATATTTGTACCTAATCAAACGAGATCATCTCTATCTCCATCTCTCTCCTCTTATAGACCCACCTCTAGCTCTGCATCCCTATGGTGTGGTACCTGAATCCTACCCAATATGGCCACCCAAAATATGGTCATTATGTAACATCCCTTAGTATTAGACCCTCTAATCTATCATGGTAACACTCAATATCTCTGGCCCCACCACTTACTCCTGTGTAATCCACCACTCTCCTCTAGTGCATGAATTTAGTAACATAGTCAATCAACATATGTGTATCATCTGACAGCCCCAAGGGTCTCAATACCTAAATGTGCTCAAAATCCTAGTAGTTCAAAACAATCCCCACACTCAATCCATAACATCAATACACTCTAAAACCCCATAGATCCCTATAAATATGCATAAGTAACACTTGTGACCACCCAAACATAGTCTTCCCTAAAAGCATCTCTACTAAAAATCTAAATAGCAAATAGGAAAAGTGGCCACCAACTAAATTTGGTAACACAAAGCTCATCAGTACCATCATCATCATAACTAAACACCTATCTCTAGGTGCCCTCTGATATAAGGGTCCATAACCAAACCCACCCACATGAAATTATGCATCCATCTGATCATCACCATATATGATCTCCATATAGTAATCTCTCTCCTCATTCTCTATGTGATATACCAGATCCTCTCAAATAGGCAATCTGGTAATTCTAGAACATCCTCCAATAGAATAGTAATCTCTCTTGTTGATAACCAAAATGTGTTTATGATGGGGTCCCATCTCTCAATGAGAGTAATAAGCATGGCAAGGTCACAGGTTACATGATGATAATGACACATCATACCTAATTTGATGGCCTCCATGTGTTGCCACTCATTTTCTATCATTGCATCCTACATCTCAAAGAAGAGCCTAAGGACTTAGTCCCTCATCTGGATATGGTCTCGTGCCTACAAAGCAACCATATGAGTAAGCACACTTGGTTTTTCTAATTGATCTTAGTACCAACATACACTCAAATTTTTTAACCTATTCCAAACTAACCTATCACACCCACCACCCTATGATCTAAATAATTAAAGCAATAATCCATCATTACCTATAAAACTCAGATAAATCTAGCCAACAACTAATTCATAACCTTCAAATGCCCTATTTAACCTATAAACCAACCAAACCCACACCTAACCCTATTCAACAAACCACAAAATATAGCCTACCTACTTGACACCTTTTCCCAAATCATCCCAACCCATTATTCACACAACACACCTAACCCCTGTCAAAAACTTACCACCCATGCGATCTATCAAACAAGACTTTTTAAGTAAAAATATTCTTTTTCATTATTATCTATACCATTAAAAGCAAATCTTGGTTTAACCTTCTTTCATTAAGAGGTTGATTACTGATAGTTGGACCAATCATGGTGGTCCCCTAGAAAACCTTTTTTCTTCAACTTGGCCATCGATGGTCAAGCTCATACCACTGATGGTCATTGAGGGTGACCATTGATGGTGAAGCCCTAAACCCTACCCTCTCCAAACCCTAGCAAAACCATACTAATCTTACCATAAAAATACCTAAGCCTTTTACCCTATCCTTCCCTAGCCCATACAACCATTCAATTGACCAAAATAAGCAACACATATACTCAGTTAGTGAAAACCTAAATCTAGGGCATCACCCCCTAAACACAAATAAACTAGTTTTTTAACCTAATTACACTAGTACACCCATTCATTTCCATTTAACATTAATTAATCATCAATTTTAAAACACCTCCTACCTCATTTCATGAACAATGTTGTGGTTAAAGCCCAAGTCCTTCACCTAGCCACACCCTCCTCCACCATCCATCTTGATCAATGCAAGTATAAATCACAAGTCCCCACTTCACGGTTACCTCAATCAAACTCTAATCCAAAAGTGCCATAGTAATGGATGAAAATCTTGGTAGAGCAAAAAGCATGGAGTGAAAGTAACAAATGGTGAAAATTACATTTCACTTTCACTTTTTATCTTTTATTTCCTTTTAGGGTTTTCCCTTGACCGTCATCGATTAGGGTGACCACTGACGATCGACCCATTTTCCCCTTAACCATTGATGGTTAGGGGCCCACATTTTTTCTTTCACATTTTTCAACACAAACCAACCTAAAACTTATCTTTATAGGATCAAAAATATGACCCTTACCCTCCAAAAAATCAAACCTTTCCTAACCAACCCTAAATGACAACATCCACCTTGATGCTAGATATTATCCTTAGGCATTTTTAGCACTTATTCATATATTGTTTTCAATATCAATGACCTATTCACCTAAGAATCAACCTCAACACTACCTTTTGAGCAAGAAATACATTTGGATTGAAGTTATTATGGGATGTTGAATCCCCTTCACTATGTAGGTAGCATCTACTTGCCTAATGAATGTGGAGACAGCTTGGACGTACCCCAACCCACCCATTTTCTTGTGTTTACCTTGATGATGACCCTATTACCCAAACTATGCACATGTATTGTGATGACTTTACTTAGGTCATTTTGATTGCATTGATCGACCTTACTAGGCTACCTATTTATATTTTTGTACCACCTAGTGTAATAACTAGATCATTTGTGTTTTCATGGGGGCACTTCCTACCTTAGATATCCATCACACATTAACCCATCTAGTGTTTTCATGGGAGCACTTCTTAGCTTGGATACATAGTAAAATACTAAATCTACCTTGGGGACTAACAGGTGTATCCCACTATGATGCTTACATCATTCATGTGATACATTGGTCACTTGTCTTCTTCATACCAACATTATTTATTAACATTGGCAACTTTAGTATTTACATGATCTGCCCTATCATACTTAGTCATTTTTTATTTGTAAGTTTTACATCTCACCCTACCATCTACCACTTATCAAACCTCAACCTAATTTTTTTTGACCTCATCACATCTCAATTTGAGAGGGAATACCTCTTCCTAACTCAAAGCAACCTTGACCTTACCCAACTTCCATTTTTTTTCATCTTGTCAATTCAAGACAAATAAAAAAAGGGGCAAAATGTAGACACCAAAATTTTGCACATGCATTTCCAAGTGTCATTACCCCTAGAAGACCCCTTAGACCTTTTTTCCTTACCTAGGCCTATATTCATCAATTTAGCTTGAGTAGGCCTAAACATGGACCTTTAGGCTATTTTAATGTTTAACCTCAATCATTGACGATCAGTCCAACCATTGACGGTTAGGTTTAACCACCTAACCTTCTACATATAAATCCCATGCAAACTACCATCTACCTTTTCTAAATATAAGTCATCCAAATATCCTTGTGAGGCATTGCATGGATGAATCATATTTAGAATCACCAATTACACTCCCTCTTGAACCTTTGGCCCTTGTCTATAAGAAAGATAGAGCTATAAGAACAAAAGGATCTACAATTATTATCAAGAGCTTAGGTACTTAGAGTTTTCTTTTATAAGTCAACCAACATCATCTACATTATCAAGCCATTCCATTAAGAGCTGACTTACCATTACCTCTCAACCAAGCTTCTAAGTATTACTACTCTACTAAAATCGAGCTAGATCCTACCTATAGGACAACTACACTAACTACTCATCCAACACATTTCTAGAAAGATAAGCCCTTGTTTGTTACTAGACATATTCTTTACTTCCATTTTATAACCAATGTAGCCTTTGCCTAACCCCTAGAATTCATCTGTGAATCCCATCAACCTACTACTAATCAAGCCCAATTTTGGCATAGTCAATCACTAATGGTCACCATAACCACTGATGGCTAGGCATAACCATCGATGGTCAACCCAACCATCGATGGTCACTTGTGGAAAAAACTAATAAGCTACCTTGACCCATTTACACTTATCCAAATCTACTTTTCAGAGTTTATAATTGTTCATAGACCCCTTCCAGACCTTCTGAGTCATACCTTGACCCATTAGCACTAACACTAATTATATTATCACTAATTTGATCATTCTAGCATATCTCTTTATCAAACAATTCTTGTTATCAGTTTTAGTACCTTTTGATCATTTATGCAAGTACTTATTTTCTATTTTATTAAGTTAATTATTCTAAAATGGTGGATTGATATCCCCTAAGGAATCTCTCACTTATGGGTTCTATCTAGCACTAGGAAATCCACCTAGCTACTTGTCTAACCCACAAATTTGCTTTAGTGATTTCCTACATGCAACTTATTCTTCCAAGCCAAAGAGAGAATCTTCACAATCTTTTGATTCAACACATGCACACATTTTTTCAAGTATTCCTACCACAACCCATATTTCTAGTTTTACTACCTTCTTTTGAATAATAGAAAAAATTGATTAAAATTATGGGTTTATCGATCGGGCCTAATGAGAATCAAAGTTCCATAACCATAACTTAAACTTTGATAACATTTGGTAGTAGTGTTTTCACTCTCTAGAATAGTAGTGTTTTTGAAATTTTAGGTGGATTCAAATATTGAGGTCATGTGATAACATGTAATTTTCCTATATGAACATGATAAAAATGATATATTTGTAGGTGGAATTTTCAAAGGTAGAAAAATCAATTGGAGCTCAAGAAGTTGTTTGTTCACTCACAAAAACTTGCCCTTTAGACCCATCATTGTAACTTGTCTAATGGATTGATCTAGAAGCTTCCACCTGATTGATTTAGGGTGTGATTATAGTGCTTAAGGATGTATGTGATCTATTTTATGGTTCATGTAAATGAATTACATTTTTTGTTTTATACATGTTTGAACTGAGGCTAAAAATTTGCATTTTTCTTGTATTGGGAAGGGTATTCTCGATGTTGAAATGGGTGGTGGGTTTGTCAATTGGGACTAATGGTAGGCCAATAACCTGGTACTATATTTTATCTTCCCCCATTAAACATGTTGTTAGTTTCATTTTTCACTCAGGAAGCATAGAAATTAGAGTTTTGTAACCATAATTTAAACTTTGATAACATTTATTGTTAGTGTTTTTGCTCTTTGAAACGGTAGTATTTTTGCACTTCTAGGTGGATTCAAACATCATGGCACTATGATAACATGTAATTTGCCTATATATAAGTGATAAAAGTGATATATTCTCAAGTAGATGTCCTAGAGGTATAAATTCTAGTTGGAGCTCAAGAAGTTGCTTGTTTACTTACAAAAACATGCATTTTTGGACTCATCACTGCAACTTTTATAATGGATTGATCTCAAAGATTATATCTAAGTGATCTTGGCTATGATTATAGGGATTAAATAGGTATGTGATGTATCTAATGGTTTGCATAAATGAATTACAATTTTAATTTTATGCACGTTTAAACTTAGGCTAAAACTTTGCATTTTTATTATATTGGGAAGGATGTTCTTGAGGTTAGAATGGGTGGTGGGTTTATTAATCAGGCCTGGTGGGAGGCCAAAAAATTGGTCTTAGATTTTATCCACCCCTCAAATGTGTTGGAGGTTTCATTTCGACTCAAGAATCATCAGAATCAAAGGTTTGTAACTATAACTTGAACGTTGACAACTTTGAAAATTTTGATAACTTTGACAACTTAAACGAGAGACCTAGAACTTAATAAGTAATTGACCTATTGACCTATTGAAAACTTTGACAACTTTGACAATTTTGACAACTTTGACAATTTTGACAACTTTAACAATTTTGATAAGTTTGACAACTTTGACAACTTTGATAATTTTGACAACTTTGACCTATTTACCTATTGGTAACTTTGACAACTTTGAAAAATTTGACATCTTTGACAATTTTGACAACTTTGACAATTTTGACAACTTTGACCTATTGATCTATTAACCCATTAACCTATTAGGTGGTAATTGATCTATTGGCCTATTAAGTGGTATTGACTAATTGACCTATTGACCTATTAACCTATTGACCTACTTATAACTTTGACAATTTTGACAACTTTGACCTATTGAACTATTAACTTATTGACATATTGACCTATTAACCTATTAATGTATTGAACTATTGACCTATTGACATATTAGGTGGTATTGAGTAATTGACTTATTGACCTAGAAAGTGACTTGTTGTGGATTCTACATTTAGTGCATGTGATTGCATTAGTTTCATGTTATCCTTGAAGTTCCTTGAGGCCGTTAATATGTTTTCATTTGTGTCAGGTTGTAAGTGGATGAATGACTGTAGGTGCTAGCCAACAAGTTACTATAGGTCAAAATCAAAGAAGGGATATTGGAGTGATTCTACTAGGTTGGTAAGTTGTGAGTCATCATGATATTAGTTTTGAATGTGTTGAAACTATACACAACTATAGAGAAATGAGTAAGACATATACCCATATACCTTGTTTTGCCTATGGTCTAGTCCAATATGAAAGTAAATGGTTATTTCTCATGGAGTATGACTTTGGTGTAGATAATGATATAAAGATTGAGAATGATCATTGAGGTAGAAGATTAATTATTTTTTCTACAAAAGATAATAGTAAATATTCAACATATAGTCTAACAAAATAAAGAAACCTTGTCTATACCCTATTTTGGGTTAACAATCACATTGCAAATGGAATTAAGAGTTGTTTCTTAATCTTTTTAAGTATGTCATTAAATATATATGGACTTAGAATATGGTCCCATCATCAAAGGGGGGTTTTCAACTCTTAGAAGATACATGAGAGATTTGAAATTGAACCAATATTCCATGTTATTGGCATAGGCATGTAGGGTGCCTTATTGTGTAAGGTGACTCACTGTGCTTTATTGTGCCTTGTTGTGTAACGTGTCTTGTTGTGCCCTATATGTGGAGTTGAATGCTGAAGTTTATTTGAGAGATTTTAATAGGTTAAGGTAGGTGTGATTTGACCATGTAAGAACATCTATGATATAAAAATAACTCCTTGAGACTTATATCAAGTTTTGGTATGTTTGAAACTTAAGATAGTGAAAAAGTTAGAGGGCGTTTTTGAATGAAATGTATGAAATGAGTTAAAGAATGAATATGAGAGGTTTTTAAGAGGTATAATGACACCAAAAAGTGTCTCCAAAGTGTACAAGAAGTAGGTACAAATAGAAGAAGGCCATTAAATCTAAGTAATAAAAGTGTAGTTGGTCATTTCTACTACACACAATGAAATAAAAATAATAATTTAAAAAAATATGGAAGATTTGAGATTTATAGCATTGAAAATAATAAATTTTTAATCCTTATTTGTGCATATAGAACATTAAATATGAGATATGATAGATAATAATTTGGAATATCAAAACAACACAATACAATAACACACAATGAAATAAAAACTGGATATAAATTAGATAGATTTCCATGATAAGGATACAATATAGGCACATACATGTCCAATTTCAATAATACATAAATTTCAATGATAGGCATACAAAAAGTTACATCTACCAACATAGTATCTTATGTTGCATTAATGTCATATGTGCATATATAATGCCAAAAATGCATCAATTTCCATATAGGAATACAAAAAAGTACATCTCATGTGTAATACATCCTATTCATCAAATATCCTCCCTCTCTTTGCCTTCCTCAAATAAGACTCTCTCTAGGATGCCCTGATAGTAAATGGAGACCCCTCTAATGCCTTGGATTGCTCCAAGGTCTGACTATGGGTCCTATGCTCATAGATAGCTTACATTTGAGCATGTTCAAATATAAGAAATATTATTTAATTAACATAAAATAAATTCAAAAAATTATTAAGAAAATAATTTTAAACCATAATAAAAAATAATTTAAAAATGTACACTTACTATAAACTTGCAATCCTACTCAATCTATTTTTCAAGATCAATCAAGTCAATGGTAGGCTTAGCTATCCAAATAGGCATCTCAAATTTGAGAGGAACATAAGAAATTTTCCCAATCATCATCTGGCTAGGACTATCAGTTGTCATATGATAACCCTGCATACATAATACATTTACATAAGTTATATTTTCCCAAGTACATGTACTAAAATTATTAAAACAAGTCTATTTTTACAATCAAAATTACAAAAACTAATATATACCTCTATCAATGCCTGTGTAGATGACATTGTAATAACAATACCTATGTCTATCTCAACTCATAGAGAGGGAGAAGTGTCTACTCTAGAAATCAACTATTCATGTAAACCAAGTCTCACTTAGTTTTATATAAAGTACATCAAATCTTATATGGAAACCAAAATGATCAATAGAAACACTTGTATATAAAAAATCTGTTTATATAAACACATGAATACAATGACACATTATAGGAAAGAAGAAGACAAGAATGCACATGAAAATACACTTAGATCTAAATTGATAAGCAATCTATTGAAGTGTTATAGTAGTAACCTTGTACCAAAACTAATATTAGAGGATTAAAGTGAAAGGGAATAAATAATACACTAGTTTATTTTTTATCATTGATAAATATAAACATACTTGGGTCAAGATCTTAAATTTATACTATATTACATGTTGGACTATATTGGTCGTTGATTTATTACTTGTCTAAAAATAGGGGTTTAACTTAGGTAAAGCCCTCATAACTACTTCCTTTTGGATGAATTTTTGATGTTGGTAGAGTATTTATGGATATTTTAAATTGTGTTTTAAAGGTCCCTACATTTGATGGAGTAGAGTGATGAAGTATGATTGGCTTCCTAGGATTATAGAGAAATTAATGGCTAATGATTTGGCTATGCTATATATAATAGGGATACTCTGGATCAAGTGTAGGTGGGGCTTGTTGATCCATCGAGTAGGTTCCCTTACAACCTATTCACCAACTAGGATGTGTCATAAAATAGTTTAATTTCCCCATAATTTCCTTGAGAGTGGGATATCACTTTCAAGGTTGTGATTAGGATACTAGGTTGGTCAACTAAAGGCAAGGTTGTGGCCTTGATAGAGGATTGTGATAGAGGTAAGGTTGTTAATTGGGTGTAATACTTTGGTGATGTTGATTCACATAACATAGGTTTTAAGTATGGGGTAAGACTAATGTGGGTAGAGTGGGTGATTATCCTAACCCTCTAAAATGATATTATAGTGATATTTACTTCCCATTTTGTGGGAGACAAAGGGACATATTTCTTTTTATATAGATGGGCACCTATTTTTAGGATTATTAAGGAGAGAGAATAGAAATTTTCATGGGTATAAGAGGTGTTAGCATATGCTTACAAGGATATATATCAAATCATGAGGTTTATGGCTATGTTTATCATCCACCCTACACCCATCATGGGCTAGGTGTATAATCATATGACCCCTTACCAATGAGGGTTAGATATTGGGATAGTGGGGGTATCAAGGATTCTATTTGGATAGGTATGACACCATTGAGAGACTTTACATGAGTGTTGGACACACTAAAAATGATATATTTGGTAGCCCTACTATATTTGGACACTTTACTACCATCACAAGCAACATTGGGATAGTACTAATTAGAGGAGTACATTTATAAAAACATCTTATGTAGGTTACAATTATGGTAGGATGTCAACATTAAGTACAACCACCACCATAATATGTAGATACTTAGATGTAGAAACAAGCATAGGATAAAGGGTGAAGAGATGAAATTTAGGGGGAAATAAGGGTGAGCATACACTTGTTAGAGAGGAACCAACAGGATAGGAAGAGAATTATAAGATGAGGTCCAATTAAGAATTATACATAAAATAACATGAAGTTACCCAAGTAAATTAGGGAGTTGGTTTATTTTTAGTTACTTTCTAATTTATTACTTAGTTGTTATTTCTTTATATGACTAGAGATCTAATGTCTTCTCTTGTTCTATGGTTTTAGAGTGAATCACTTAGTAGTGGAGCATGATCAAAGAAACTTTGGTTAGGATTTTTTATGTGAGGATTATTTGAGCCTCGATAATATTTTGGTGGATGTAGTTATCCATGTGATAATAAACAAGCATAGATATGTTTTTCTCCCTATTTATCATACATATGTGGAGTTCCTTCATAATAAGAGAGAGTAGTTGGCCTAGAGGAAAATGTGGCTAGTTTAGAGTCTCAATTGAAGACTCTCAATGAGATTGTTAGGGATAAGATTGGTTAGGCTCCATCTAGATAAAAAATTGTGGGAGGTGCATCACCCACCTAGGTATAAGCAAGAGACACAAAAGTAAAAAATCATATCCCACATCACTCATCAACATTGGGACATTATCATAGGAGTAGGAGTGGGATCCCTAGGCATAACCTCTTGACGGGGACAACTACCTCCAATAGGACATTAGGGTTACACCATTGTATCTATTTTATATAATAGGATAAAATCATTCCATGAGTGTGATTATGAACACAATATTTAGCAAGAGAGAGATACCAATATATTACATGGAATATCATATAATGGGGAAGCTCATGACAATGGTTACACACATCAAAGATTAGATGGAAACTCATAAACTAAATAAAGTGAAAAGGAACTTAAATTAAATGGATTAATCTTTGTTAGGTAAGATAACACTTGGATAGTAGGTATGAAAAATATTCTTTGGGATAAGATATTTTTTAATAAATAGTATGCACATGCTATTTAGTTTACAACTTTTAGATGAATCAACCTTGTGTTGGGACTATCAAGAAATAATTGTGAATTTAGATATACCCATAGTCACTTGAGTGACTTTCAAGGAAAGGTACCACTACTTGTTGGATATATACTTAAATGATTGAGTAAATGCATTCCATAACCTCTATAAAAATGCCAATACTGAAAAGGAATATAATGCATGTTTTTTAACCTTACTTTAGTACATGGAATATATGTGAACAACTTATTTTTGTATATAGGTTGTGTTATGTTTACATTAATTCTTGAGAAGAGAAGTTATAAATTAGATGCAAATATCAAAACATATATGTAAATAACTACAGTCCTAACAAATGCAAAGAGGAAAACATAGATGTAAATAATTTTCACCTCTGTATAGGTAAATGTGTCATCTTAATAGAGGCAAATTAAATCATGGATGGCCCAATAGCTGGATCTGAATATGAAATTTATGGCTATGATAAATTGAATGTTATAAATGCCAGCTATGATGATGAAGGAACCATCACCTCTTGTGATATAAAAATGGCATATATATTATATTAAATTTCTATGTAAATTAATTATTAGCTTAAAAATTAAATTTTCAAATATAACTTAAATTTAACATGACATTTATATAAAATATACTTGCATATATGTGGTGATTAATGTGTGTACGATAAATGTGCATGTCAAAAACTCATCACTCATAATAGTATGTCTAATCCATCTGAACCATCGATGCCATCATCATCATAGGGTCTTATAAACATAGCTCCACATGAACTATAAGGGTGGGGTTAGGGTTGGATATCCTATGGCATATGTTTAGCATCACTCTATTAAATCCTACTCATATGATGAATGAGTGTATTAGTGAGTGAACTAAGAACATGAAGAATGTCTATCTTCATAACATGTTAAACCATAGAGGGTATCTCAAGATTAAGAGGCTATTGGATATAGATCTACATAAGCTAATTAGGTGCATAATGTGCACCTAGTCGATCTTTCATAGAGCCTTTTCCTTAGCATTGAAACTCATTAAAACAAAAATAATTAGGAATATGGTTGAGGACAAACTCACAATATATTTTCCTTAAAACATATAATGGGACCTCATGGTTGCTACATGATGGATAGTCAAAAACCATCCACCATCGATCCCAAAAATTGATCATGATTAAGCTATGTACATAATTATAGATAGATAAATGTTTAGTGGTTATGAGAAATAGGACATTGGTGGTTGGGTCGATGAATAGGGCACAAATGTTAGTTTTAAAATATTCAAATTCTTGACTTGAAGGGCTGATAACTTGTTAGCATAATATTCCCTAAAAGTATCCTTATATGAGGTCCATTAGTTAATGTCACTCATTATAGAGTCAATTTTAACTAATAAGGTCTATAGGTAATCTGCTACCTAGGTGTGGTGGGGGTTGGTCAAATTAGGATCCCTAATTCTATCAATTAACTCTTCAATTTCAAGTTTATTTCCTACAATGTTGTCAATCAAAACCTCTTGACTACTAGGGAGTTTTGGGGAATTATAGGAAGGTTAGGTAGCGGGATATGAGGAATAATAGGGTTTTGTGGAGGGTTAGGAGGAGGAGCAACCAGACGGTTATAAGGAGGGTTGGGAGGGTTAGGAAGATGGGCTATTATATATATATATATATATATATATATATATATATATATATATATATATATATATATATATAATTAAAAACTAGGGTTAAATAATGAAAATGATGAAAAATTAGGGTTAAATAGAGAAGTTTTATCACTCACCTCTCTTACATGATGGCATCATTGATCAAAAAGTATGTGGGGTGAATTTGGTAGCTTCTTGGCACTCTCTGGAGTCTTTTAAGTAGAACACAAAAATAAAAACAAGGCTAGAGCTAGGGAAATTGAATGCAAAATGAGTAATTTTATGTTTGGGTTTCCTTTTTTAATTTTTTTACACACAAGTAATGTGATCATGTTATTAAAATGATCATGTTATTATAAATGTTAATAACATGATCACATTAATAACATTATCATGTTATTGTTTAATATAACGTGATCATGTTACATAATAATGTGATCAATTTATGGATCGACAATCTTAAGCCTAGATTTAAATAATGTGATCACGTTAATTAAATAATGTGATTGTGTTATAGGTAATTTCCATAGAATTATCCCCCAACTACATCTACTTACCCCCCTTTTTATTAGCATAAAATATTCTTTCTCCATTGAACACTATTTTTCTTCTGAAGGATTTTTATCTTTTAGCCATCTTATAAATCGTTTGATCAAATGTGAAAGTCTTTAATAGATTACTTGTTTGTAATGACTTAAAGTATGTTTATTATATAGGGATAAGACACTTATGAAGGTTTTCATATAGACATTAATTTTTATACTTGATGTATCAACATCATGTTTGATTGCTTGAATTTTAGAAGTCAAACTCAAGGCATCAACATTTTTTAATTCAAGATTGAATAGTTTAAATTGCAACAATATGAAATCTAATTTTGAATTAGAATCATATAGTTCCTTAAATTTTTGAAATGATTCCAAAGGAGTAATACACCCATGTATGTGATGAAACACTTTTTCATAAATGGAGGCCCTCATCAAGGTGAATTATTTTGAATTCTTCTCATTCTAAAATGGTATCTCTTTTTATTCTTTTGGTTTTTCAAGTGGTTCATTCCCATTATAGATGTTGAAGTAAATTTAATTAAAGATAAGTGTGTTTTTAACCCATTTGTATTATTCTAACCAATAATATTTCTTGGTTAGGGTTGTGACAACAATAATTTTGATTAATTCATGTTTTTTGTATAGGGAGATAGAATAGTTCCTTATCATAAAAAAAAGGTCCAATTTTTTATATATTACCTTATCGCTATAAAAAAACTATCTATATAATAACCACCTATCATTATGTGGAAGAATATTGATCTTTCTATATGACACTTAGTATGTGAAAGAGATGTTAAATCACATGGGCTAAAAATGGTATGTGGTACCTAGGTAGTACATGAAAAGTATTTGATCTATCTATGGCACTTGATTAATGAGAATTAATTTTACATGGGCATGATAACCCAATATAATTAAAGTGTTCTTATTATTTTCTAGAATTATGTCTAGCCATAGTCATAAATGGGTAATGAAAAGAATGGGAAAATGATTTTTTTTCCTTATTTATCCCTAGTGGTTTATAGGGGTGATGCCATAAACCCTATTATTATAGCTATATTAGGATATAAGTGTAGTGTTTTGATCATCATATCATGAATTATAAATGAGAACAAAAGACACTATTGATATTGAACACTATGATTTGGTTTTTGTTTGCACAATTTGATTTATTTTTAAAATTTTGCTTAGTTTTGAAAATGGAAATAATTTCTAGTTTTAAAATGACTTATTTTTCCTTTGAATAAGTCAAAAATGAAAAAAATATACTTATTATTCCCTTATGTAAATATAATCCATTAAAATATTATGATTTTATTTGAGAAAAAAGAATAAAATAGATTAAATTGACTTATCTTGGCATATAGCTATTTGTTCTCCTTTTTCCACATGGATATGGCATTTTATATTATTAATATTTATCTAATAAGTCTGAAATCCACTTAAATAGTAGATAAATAAGTGTACCTCCACATTATATCACTAAAGCACTTAAAGTGTAGTCTAATACACCTTGAATATGATCTAAATAACTAATAATCAGTATGAAGGAGTAGGGCGCAGTACAAACACAACATATGTTAACAAAATGCCATGCCAAATAGTTAATACACCTCATTATTCCTACCATATATATGTTTGTATAAAATAATCACATCTTAGAGTTCCACACAAGTCTAATATCAATAAAAATAGTTTAAAATTAAAAATGTAGTAGTTAAAACACCCTCAAACTAGTCAAACATGCCTTTAAACATGATTTTATAATAACTAACATGTCAAACAAGTCTAATTTCAATAGTAAGATGCCAAAACACATTTAATATACCAAAACACAATAGCACAAATTTTTAAAGTGCACAATATGTAATTTTTAATCACTAAATTATCAAATAAAACACAACAATAACTCAAATGCCACCTACTTATATTCTCAAGTTGTACAACTAATGAAGATGATGTTTAATAAATTTTGATTGGCTTAGAATAAAATGCAGCAAATAAAAAGAATGGAGAAATAAAATAATAATAAGGAAGCATGTGCTCTAATACCAATGTTAGGTCAAGAATGGAATGATAGTAAAATAATGATATTTGGTGAAAACTAATGTTATTGCATTAATGAAGAATGAAAGAATATAATAATATATAGCTAATAATGTGACTATTCATTTCATATTATAAAAATACATTTGAGATTCCTTATGAATACAATGTTTATACAAATACAAAACAAAATATCTCCTACAATTACTCTTAGGATTAAAATTATTATATTAAAATAATATTACATAATCGAGACAAGACCCCTATCAATAGATTGAGACCACTACACTTTGTCCACTTACAACATTCAAGTTAGAAATATATTCTACTTTTGCATTTGATTTGTCATTTCCATAATTATTGTTTCTCTATCATTTATTGATATCCACCTATAATAGTCAAATGGGATAAGTCTACAGTCAATGGACTCAAATGCATTGCATTGCACTCTACTTACAATAGACATGTCTAGATTTAGTTCTTAATTTTGATCCTACACCATCACATCTTTTTATTTCCACATTATAAAATCATAATAGTCAACAAAAAAGTGTGTGTAAGATAAGTATATTTTTTCTTAGTATTTTTCAAAAATAATAGTCTTTCTTAATTTGTGATTTGTCAAAATTAGAATTATTGATTATTTTACATATTTAGCGTTCTGATATTCTCTAGTTTTACACCTATATAATAGCAAAATATTTTATATATATATTTTTTTAAATGGTAAAACATATTGGTGAATATATAGATGATTTTATGCATGATTATATAGGGGTAAAAATTGAGAATATCATAATGCTAAATATGTATAATAATCAACAATTTAAATTTTAAAAAATTGTTAAATATGGAAAGTTGTAATTTTTGCAAAAAATTGGGAATAAATATACTTATCTTGTGAAAAATGTTTTATTGATTTTTTTAAGTTTTTGAAAGTGGAAATTATAAGGAGAGGTGATTTTTTTGGATTAGAATAAGGAATAAAATCTAGATAGGTTTGTTATAAGTGTATTGTATCACAAACCATTTGCATATGTTGACTACAGACTTATCCTAATCAACTACAATAGGTGGTTTATATGAAAATATAGATAAATAAGAATTATGTAAATGACATATTATAGGTATAATTAGAGGATATTCCTCTTCATGATATTTGTAACTAGATAATAGAATAGTGAACTTTAGTCTAATAATTACAGACTTATTATATCATAAAACCTAATCACTATGCATGTTGTACATGTGCTTGATATGTAATCTAAGATATTGTGATTTAAATTATGTCACATGAAATTTTATGTTTATATTAACTATTATTTAAAAACCTAATAAAAATAAGGAACTGTAATGTGCTAAGTTAACCTCAATCACCATCTTGATTATGTACCACTATCCATGTATTTAATACTCCAAAGAGTGAAATCAATCTAAAATAAGTTTCCCACATAAAGTGATTGTGAAATTTTGATCCTTGAATTTTTTTGTTAAGTTGAAAAATTTAATTAAAACTTGCTAATGATAACTCTTGAATTTGTTTAGAATGATATTGACTTGGCTTATGGCTACTCTTTGTAAATGATCTTGAATTTGGAGAGAATAGGGTAGATTTTTTCAATGTGAAAAAGTATGAATGAATGAGATAATTGAATACCAAATGGGGAAAATGAATGAACTTAGATGTGTATTTATGGTAAAACCTTTTGATAATTTACTCTAGACAATCATATGATACATTTGGTAAGCCCCAAAAAAATATTATGAATTTTAAAAATTAGTTTTTATTCAGTGTTGGACATAGTTATTGTAAGTGGATAGGAGAACTAAGTGTTCATGTGCTCCTCCCTACCTAACATAGACCTATTTATAAGAATTAGGTATACTTTTCCTTTTGTGAGGATAGTTTGAAGGTGATTTTGAGCATCTTAAGGATTTTACATTAAGAGTTCTATATAATAGTGATGACAAATAAAGGATCAAGCCTGCATATATATATATATATATATATATATATATATATATATATATATATATATATATATATATATATATGTATATGTATATATATATATGTATATATATATATATATGTATATATATATATATGTATATATATATATATATGTATATATATATATATGTATATGTATATATATATATATGTATATATGTATATATATATGTATATATATATACATATATATATATATATGTATATATATATATATATATACATATATATATATATATACATATATATATATATATATACATATATATATATATATATACATATATACATATATATATATACATATATATATACATATATATATACATATATATATATATACATATATATATATATAAATATATATATATATATATATACATATATACATATATATATATATATACATATATACATATATATACATATATATACATATATATATATATATATATATATATACATATACATATATATATATACATATATATATACATATATACATATATATATATATATATACATATATATACATATATATATATATATACATATATATATACATATACATATATATACATATATATATATATATACATACATATATATACATACATATATATAATATTAAGAGTTCTATATATGCAGGCTTGATCCTTTATTTGTCATCACTATTATATAGAACTCTTAATGTTATATATATATATATATATATATATATATATATATATATATATATATATATATAAACTTAGAGGAATTGAGAATAAGAGTCATATATTTATGTGAAAGTCATGTGGTTTAGGAAGTGTTATTAATTAACATTGTCAAGTACAATTGACCAAATTTATGTGTTAACATATTCCAATATTTATTATAGTAGTGAAATTTATAGAGTAAAACACACTTTGTATTTAAATAAATAATTAAATTTTATAGGGCACTCAAATTTAGAAAACCCTACAATAGCTCATGAAGTAGTCATTTTACTCATTTTAATTTT